>PISX010021794.1:0-31616 GCA_004024625.1 Mellivora capensis
AGTGTATAATTCAGTACTGAATATTGCATTAGGATTTTAGCGGCAGGAGACTGGAGTTAGGGTTGAAGGAGTCAGGAAAGGCACAATGAAAGATACATAATTTGGTCTGGACCTTGAAAAGCAGATCAAAATGTAATTCTATGCAATTATTTAGTGTTCTTTTTAAGTAATTGTTTAATCTTCTTAATATGCAAAGCTCTTTGCAATCAACAAGTCAAACATACCTATAACAGAAAAGGTGAAGGACTTAAAGATTATACATACAAGACAAAAATATCAAGAAACATTAAATATTATTTATTAATTAAATATTAAATATTAATTAAATATTAAAATAGTCAACCTAATAATGAAGGAACTTCAAGTAATAACATGTTTTCCATTCAGTTGGTAGACATTTAAAAATATGTATTTCATTACTTAGTAGTGAAGAGACTGTTCTTGTATCTTGTTCATGGAGTGTAAATGGACACAACCATTTTGGAAGACACCATGATGATATATATCAAGAACCTGAAAAGTGTTGTTTAATCTTGATGAAATCATCAGAGACGTCCACAAAGATACAAAACACTGGTACAATATGAAGCACCTTAAAGTAGCAAAAATTAGAATTATTAGGTGCCCAACTATAGGGAATTGGTGTAATAAATTATGGCATGTAATATTTCCAGGGGTGCCTCGGTGGTAAAGTCAGTTGGTTTTGGTTCAGGTCCCAATTTCAGTGTCATGTGATGGGAGCCCCACATGGGACTCTGCACTCAGGGCTCAGTCTGGAGTCTGCCTGAGGTTCTCTCTCCCTCCGCCCCTCCCCCTCATGCTCTCTCTCTCTCTCTCTCTCTCAAATAAATAAATAATCTTGAAAAAAAAAAAGAGAGAGAAGAGGGCACCTGGGTAGCTCAGTCAGTTAAGCATCTGTCTTTGGTTCAGGTCATTATCCTAGGGTCCTGGGATCAAGTCCTGTGTGAGGCTCTCTGCTTAGTGGGGGCGTCTGCTTCTCCCTTTCCCTCTGCACCTCCCCCTGTTCATGTGGTCTCTCTCTCCCTCACTCTCTCTCTCTCTCTCAAATAAACTAATTAATTTTTTAAAATCTTAAAAAAAAAAAAAAAACTAGAATGTTTCCAAAGACTTTTTAATGGCATGGGCAAATGCATCTGACATAGTAATTAGTCATGAGAAAGCCAAATTTGAAATTACATAAAAGATACTCTAGTTAAAGTGCACATGTACATTTGTACTACATATGGAGGTATACATGTATGTTACCAAAAATGTAGTGACTCCCTCTGAGTGACAGGACTATGGATTATTTTTATTTTCAATTTATAATTTTACAATTTTTCTGTATTTTCTATATTTTCCAAATGTTATTTGTTTCTTTGTATGTATCATAATTTTCCACTTATTCTTAATCTAACCGAGAAGAACTATGTTATTGTTTTGCTTTCTAGGAAGTCAATCCCATTTTCTTGGATGTCTCCATCATCCTTGCTGTTGTTACACTGGGTCAATGACTCATTCTTGTTACTCAAGAAACCTGCCCAAATGCCATATTTCCCATTGAGCTAGAAAGCACACAACCTCTTGGCAGATCAACTTGATGCAATGTCTCTCCTTCTTTGGCCAGATCACTTATATTGCAAGACCACAACAGTAGCAGTTAAGAATGATGCTTAACTAAGGGCTTGGACTCTGGTTTGATTGCCTGAGTTCTGTGAAACCCTGGGCAAGGCACAGAACCTTTACCAAATATCTTTTGGGAGTGGTGGAAAGTAAAAGATGCTTAATGAATATTTATTAACTTGTTGAAATGAATGATGCAAGAATAGATAACAGAAAAAGAGGCCTCAAGACCTAAATCTCTGTATACTACTTTCTATGAACATTTAACACATGCTTCCCTACTCTTGAGTAGAGTGGCAGCGTGGTATTTTGGAAAGAGTAGACTCGAATCAGAATTTCAGCCCCACCAAGTAGTTGATGCCCTCCTTGTTCAAGAAACTGAGACTTTCCAAACTTATTTTACTGATCCATGAAAGTGGGGATCAGAGAGAATTCTTGTGATGATCGCCTGCATTGTAGGACTCTTCTGTGAATATTTCCGTACTCTTCTATCCTGATTTCTCCCTTCCCCAAACAAATGAAGTGTACATTTCCAGGCACTTCATCTTTTCACCCTTCCAAATTAAGGATGCTTGAGAATGATCCTTCACCGGAGCCCCTGAAGTATCTTTTATGAAGCTTGATTGATCTGATCGTAATGGCAAACTCTCTTCTGATCAGCACAGATACAGAGATTGATCCTACATACTAATAGTTCCCTTCTAGTCATTCATTTTCAAGCTTCTTTACCTGCTGTTACACTCAAATGTTTGCCTTTTGCTCTCCATGTGAACCTAATCCGCAGAATCAGTTTCTACTAAATATTAAGCTTTCCTGTGCCTAAGAATGTCTTTTTCTCTACAGTTCTAGGAAAACTAAGTAAATTCATTCTTTTTAGGGAAGTGATTAGTTAAGTGGTTGCAACTTTACTCTAAATGTGGTCATATTTAGGCTTTTTCATTCTCTTGTCTTCCTAAAAAAGGGGCAAAACTAAGCCCTCTTTCATTAAACTTGACATCAATGATTATGGATGCCTTCAGAAATAAATCCCGATGCCCCATGAGACCAATGATTTTGAGCCCACCCTGTGTGACCCATAATGTTTATGGTTTTTAAAAATATGGGAGATCTGGTTGGAAGAGTAATTATAAGAACCAGATCACTGCAGCAAAAGAAACTGAGAAAGAAAACAATGGCACTGAATCCTAAAAGTCTGCCAAGCAAGAAGCCAGGGTAGGAGACATGTAGTTCAGAAAAGGGTTTGACTCCTTTTGAACTTTTATATCCTCTAATCCTTAAAACAGGTTTGTTCTCTCGTTCAGATTCACTAAAGATCCAAAACAGCTGGGTGAAATCTGGAATAATATAGGGTTACTGTTAACATGTTTAAATTGAGTTCAAATCTTAATCTTTTTCTTTTTCTTTTCTGTTTATTTGCTTCAAAGGGTTTCAGGGGCAGTGATGTGAATTATTCTGGATGTGCTTGCTAGATTTTAGGCTTTATGAGAGGCAAGATGCCTGCTGACTTTGTAAGCATGAAAAGGCCACTCTGACTGGGGTTTTCAGATTCAGTTAGTCTGAAACTAATGACTCATGTGGGTAATTATTCCCACAAAGGCAAAAGACTTGTCTAATTGGAGGAGGTAGGTAGCATGACAGGTGACTGATACTAGGTTGGCTTTTCCCTTAAGCAGAAAATGTTTCGATGAGAACTACTACTCCAATTTGTAACAAAGTTCACAAATGAATTTTCAAATTGCTGAGTTCTGATATGGTTCTGACAAAGCATAGGCTTCGCCGTATCTTACATCCTTGTTCCTCTTGCACCTTGCCTTAACCGAAATTTATAAACAATTGCGTTCATTGTTTTTCCTTTCCCCCTTTTTTTAAAACTTCTGGAGAAAGTATCAAAATCAAATGAAACTTATCCTCCAAAAGCCACATTAAATTGATGTATGTAAAAGGTACATTACTAAAAAAAAAAAAATAATAAAAAAGGTACATTACTCATACTTCAGCTACAACATAGGGTACTTAAATTGGATGATCTTATTTCCTCTTCATAAAGATGTAAAATTGACGCATTTATTTAGCGAAGGAGTTAAAAATAGCTTTAGTTTCTCTGAGTGATTTTTTTTTTAACTGCTCAAGATATATCCCTGTAGGAGGAGTGGGGGGAGAGATAGTCCTAGGTTTTATATTTCATGTCATTTTCCCTAATGAGAGAAAATGTCAAGTGTCTTTAAAAACATACATGATTTTAAATTGACGACATCATTATAAAAATGACATTTAGACTCCACTTTTTCTTGCTTACAAAAAGAAAAGCCACCCAATCTATTTAGTTTGTATTTGGTTCTGGTGAACCGTTAATTTGAGTATATTATGAATATAGCCATATTTGTGTATAAGAAATCTACTCCTGGTTTTCAAAGAAATCTGGTTTAAAAAAAATCAGACATACAAAACAGATTGGTAGGGGGTGTTGATTCCCATTAGAAAAGTCTCCTTCGCTTTCCAGGATAATTTGTACTAGTGTTCCTTTAAATGCAGCAATTTTTGTGCATTTGTAGTGTGATTTTTGTACAAACAGAATTTCTCAGAAGTGTGTGCTTTAGTGTTAAAGTTAGTACTTAAATTTTATTGCATTAATCTAATTCTCCAGGTAGTTATGTTTTTTTTTTAAAGATAGCTTCATTTGAATTACTCAGAGAATGAAATTAAGTTATTTATAGATTAGAATTGGAAAGGAATTTAAAAACATTTAATGAGGCAGATATCCATTTAATTCTTTAATATTGACCTTGGAGTTAAAATGTGGATGGAGAAAAGCTGATCGGCATTTTCAATTTATCCCTACTCTCACTTGGTAGTGTGTATGTGTGCTTCTGTTTGGCATAAAAAGTTGACTAAAATTTCACAGCCTAAAAACGATCAAAGGAGCATTTTCTACAACTTTTAATTCAGTGAGTGCCAAATGAAAAGGAAAGCATCTTAAAGTCGCTATATGTGCTTTTCATCTTAATACTTGGATTCAACACAGAGACATGTAATAATTTTAAATGCTATTTGGCCTTTGTCCGCCTCCACCCCCCTCCTTTCCAATGCTGTTTTTTCGAACTTAACGAATTTGAGACATCTTTTGAAACTATCCCCCTGCCTGTTACTATCCTGAAGCTCACACACTTCCAAACTATCCCCCTGCCTGTTATTATCCTGAAGCTCACACACTTCCAGCCACTGATGCCAAAAAGAACTGGTCAGAGAGGGAAGGAACCTTTTTACAAACAAACAGATTTAAAAAAAAAAAAAAAGAAGAAGAGTATCAGGGGCGCCTGAGTGGCTCAGTGGGTTAAAGCCTCTGCCTTCGGCTCAGGTCGTGATCCCAGGGTCCTGGGATCGAGCCCCACATCGGGCTCTCTGCTCAGCAGGGAGCCTGCTTCCCCCTCTCTCCCTACCTCTCTGCCTACTTGTGGTCTCTGTCTGTCAAATAAGTAAATAAAATCTTAAAAAAAAAAAAGAGTATCAAATGAAACAATTTTGCCAAAATGACAACGTATCTGCCAAGCTGTCCATGACCCTCAATAAAAATCATATTAGGAAATGGCGGAAAGGCCAGCCAGGCTGACTATCCGAACAAGAAGAGGCGGAAACGCGGAGGGAAGGGGTGCGTTCCCGGTTTTTGAGGACTTCTTGGAGGGACCCCCAGGGGCTGCTTTGGAAGTAGCTCTGGCTGCCCCTGCACGCAGCTCGCACTGAGAGCTGGCCGCGCCATTGGGACCTTTTGAACTCTGGCCGCTGGACAGAAACACCCTTTTGAAAACGTGGCTTTCACTGGGCTGTCAGTGAATAAGCAAAATTAAGGTGCTAATATAACCATGTTGCGTTTAGAACTGTGGCTTTGGATTAATATCAGGTGCTAATTTCAAACATTTGGGGCAGCTCTTTGGAGGAAATAAATAAGGGAGCGTCATACTTAAAAGGGTTTTTGTGTGTTTTTTTGTTTGTTTTTTTAATGGTTGAAGAATGGGAGGTCTGCTTTTTGTCACAAGCACCCCAGTAGCATTAATTATATGCAAAGAGAGTAACTATGAAGGCAGGAAAGACCACCGCTCTGCCCTTCTCCCGGTCCTGCTGGGAACAAGCGGGTCCGCCTGGGAGGTACGGTTTGTGTGCAAAGGCGCAGTGCCTAGGGCAGGAGCCCGCGCTCGCGGAGGGGCCCAAGTCCTCGCCCAAAGGTAGGCACGTAGAGGCAGCCAGATCTGCTTCCTAAAATCACCCAGGGTCTTGTGAACACCCAGTCCAAGGTTCTCCCCAAAGGGTGTCTTGGAAAGCATTGAACTTGGAGCGGAGTTGTTCTTGATTATCCGTTCGAGTGTGAAAACAAAGGGCCTAACTGGGCCTCCGGGTCTGCGGGTGCGGGTGGGTTTCAGATCCGTGTCGGGGCTGGGAAATCACCCACGCCTGTCGCGCTCCCATCCCAGACTCCTCGGTTTCGAGAGCCGTGGAGTCCGTGGCGTGATCACTCTTGTACCCATAGTCGAGTCGACGGAGAGGCCGGAGCTGGGCGTCCGCAGAGACGCGGGCACCCTCCGCCCCCGCGCGCCGCACCCTGGTTGCCGCTTTCGCGCGCGTTGCCCTTCTTATAGCAGCACAAAGGGTTTGAGGTGCATTGCTTTCTTTGGCGTAAAGCCCTCTCCGGGTCAGAGTGAAATCTCCGCTTTTTTCAGGAGCATTGTAACACAAAAGCTTTAAGGGGGGAAAATGTTAAAAGGAAGCCCTTTTCTCTTTAAGCTGAATGCAGTGGGGAGATTAAAACTTTCATTTGAGATTTTGCAGTATTCATGGTGGTGGAGCGGTGAATAGGGCCGCGTCAAAGCCCCCAGCGCTGCTGTGTGCCCTTTTATCTCCCGCGCATCTTCAGACCAGGTTGTTTTGCACTTGAAAGAGGGGAGAGAGGGGAATGTGGGATTTTGACAGCTGATATTGGCCTCTGAACTCTTGATGGGGATTTTCTAATTAACCCCAAGTACCCATCAGGTGGCCAACACGGAATGCTTTCTGTCAGAGAGGGCAAAAAGTTTCCCATTTTGATCAAATGGATGGGGAGAGTTGGTTTTTGTTTGTTTGTTTGTTTTTTGTTTTTTCTTTAACAGAGTAAGGCAATTTAGGAAGAGTGTGCTCACAGAATTTGAAAGGCCAGATGGAGCAGGTTGGGTTGGGACAGGCAGCCTGGAGACCCCAGTAACGCGGGTTGGGTAGGTATGACATGGCCAGCGTTAGAACACTTGGGAAAGGGAGTTGTGGTCCCTGAGACTCAGAGAAGATGAGCTCCGTGTGCTTTCCGAAGTGAAGCCAGCTCAGAAATTTGAGTGGAGAGCTCTAACTTTCCGTTTGCCCTTCTGTTGGGGATTCCTATTCATTTGTTAGTTGGTGTTAATTCTAGTTCAAACGTCCGACTCTTTGCCAGGACCCGAACATACCACGCATGTGCCAACATAAATTCCATCTGAATGCATCTCCAGTGTAAGAGATGGTAGAAATGGTCTACTAGTCTTTGTAAATGAAGAGAGAACTACTGATTCATTCATTGGTTCAACTGCAAAAGTGTTTGGGTTGTTTTAGAGCAAGTTCTGGGAAGAAATAAAAACTTCCGAATTCTAAGTCCCTTAGGGATTCAAGTTCCATGTATTTGGGGGGTAAGGTCCCTGGAAAGTATATGCTTGAAAAAGGCCCTGGAGAAGGTGGTTTTTCTAATTGGGCCAAGCTCTAGGGCAGTGTTTCCCAGGCTTCTCTGTTAATAACAAGACTAGGAGTGCTTGTTTAAAACACACACACACATACACACACATTTTGGGTGTCCATCTTTGTATTGAAAAATTCAGTGGTGATTTCTGAAAATGTATGTTTCTGACAAGCTTCTCAAAGAGCTCCCAAGGTCCCCCAAATCTCCTGGGTTTTCCCCTAGGCCACTGGCTGCTACTTCTCACTCTCTTTTGCAGGTTCCTTTCCCTCTCTTTGACCTCTAAACGTTGAAAGAATACCATGGCCCAGTGTTGTTATTTTTCTTTCTTTTTTTTTTTTTTAAGATTTGTTTTCATTCCAATGTAGTTAACATGCAGTCTTACATAAGTTTCAGGTGGACAATATAGTGACTCAGCATTTCCATCCATCACCCAGTGCTCATCACAAGTGTCCTCCTTAATCCCTGTCGCCTATTTCACGCATCCCCTTACCCGCTCTAGTAACCACCAGTGTGTTCTCTATAGTTAACAGTCTGTTTCTTGCTTTGTCTCATTCTCTCTCTTTTTTTGTCTCTCTCTCTTTTTTTGTCTCTCTCTCTTTTGTTCCCTTCACTTGTTTGTTTGTTTATTTTTAAGATTATTTATTTATTTATTTGACAGAGAGAGAGATCACAAGTAGGCAGAGAGGCAGGCAGAGAGAAACGGGGAAGCAGGTTCCCCACTGAGCAGAGAACCCGATGCTGGGCTCGATCCCAGGACCCCAAGATCATGACCTGAGCTGAAGGCAGAGGCTTTAACCCACTGAGCCGCCCAGGTACCCCCACTTGTTTGTTTTGTTTCTGAAATTCCACATCTGAGTAGAATTCTCTGACTTATTTTGCTTAATATTATGCTCTTTAGCTCCATCCATGTCATTGCAAATGGCAAGATTTCTTTTCTTTTTTTTAACAGCTGAATAATACTCCATCACACACTCACACACACACACACACACACACACACCACCCCTTCTTTATCCAGTCATCAATCAGTGGACACTTGGGCTCTTTCTATAATTTGGCTATTATAAATAATCCTGCTATAAACATAGGGATGCATGTATCGCTTTGAATTGGTGTTTTTTTATTCTTTGGGTAAATACCAATTTGGGTAAATACCAATTGCTGGATCATAGGGTAGTTTGAGGACCCTCCATACTATTTTCCACAGCGGCTGCATAAGTTTTCATTCCCACCAATAGTGCAAGAGGGTTCCTTTGTCTCCACATCCTCACCAACACTTGCTGTTTCTTGTGTACTGGTTTTAGCCATTCTGACGGGTGTGAAGTGATAGGTCGTTTTAGTTTTGATTGGCATTTCCCTGAAGGTCAGTGGTAGTGAACATCTTCTCTGTTGGTTATCTGTATGTCTTTTTTGGAGAAATGTCTGTTCATGTCTTCTGCCCATTTTTAAATTGGATTCTTTTACTTTGGGCGTTGAGTTTTATAAATTGTTTATATATTTTGGAAACTAGGCCTTTATTGGATATGTCATTTCAGATATCTTCTCTCATTCTATGGGTTGCCTTTTAGTTTTGTTGATTATTTCTTTCACTGTACAGAAGCTTTTTATTTTGATGTATTACCAAAAGTTTATTTTTGCTTTTGTTTCCCTTGCCTCTTGGGCCCTATCTAGAAAAAAATCTGCTAGGTCTAATGCCAAAGAAGTTCCTGCCTGGGCTCTGTTCTAGGATTTTTAGGGTTTTAGGTCTCACATTTAGATCTTTAATCCATCTTGAGTTTGTTTTTGTGTGTGATGTAAGAAAATGGTCCAGTTCCATTCTTTTGCATGTGACTGTCCAGTTTTCCCAACACCATTTGTTGAAGAGACTCTCTTTCTCCCATTGGATGTTCTTTCCTGCTTTGTCGAAGATTAATTGACCATAAAATTTTGGGTTCACTTCTGGATTTTCTCTTCATTCTGTTGATCTATGTGTCTATTTTTGTGCCAGTACCATACTGTTTTCATTACTACAGCTTTGTAATATAACTTGAAGTCTGGAAATGTGATGCCTCCAGCTTTGCTTTTCTTTTTCAAGATTGCTGTGGCAATTCAGGGTTTTCTGTGGTTCCATATAAATTTCAGGATTGTTTTAGTTCTGTGAAAAATGCTCTTGGTATTTTGAAAGGGATTGCATTAAATGTATAGATTGCTTTGTGTAGCATAGACATTTAAACAATATTTGTTCTTCCAATCTATGAGCATAAATACCTTTCCATGTCTTTGTGTCATCTTCCATTTCTTTTAATCGGTGTTTTATAGTTTTCAGAGTATAGTTCTTTCACCTCTTTGGTTGGGTTTACTCTTAAGTGTCTTATTTTTGGTGTAATTTAAAATGGGATGGTATTCTTAATTTCTCTTTCTGCTGCTTCACTATTGGTATATAGAAGTATATATATATATATATATATATATATATATATATATATATAACAGACTTCTCTATGATGATATTGTATCCTGCAACTTTACTGAATTCATTTATCAGTTCTAGCAGTTTTTTGGGGAGCCTTTTGGATTTTCTATATATAGTATCATGTCATCTGTAAAAAGTGAGTCTTACTTCTTCCTTACTGATTTGGATGCCTTTTCTTTCTTTTTGTTGTCTGATTGCTGTGGCCGTGGCTCAGTTTTTAGTATTCTCTCTTTCTAAACACACTTCCTTGGTGATCTCATCTATCTTGTAGCTTCCTACAAGACTCCAAGAGTTACAGCTCCAACTCAGATGTTCCTGAAACTCTAAACTCTTCACTTTCTAATGGCTTGCTTAGCATCTCCCCTTGGCTTTGACCGTTTAGCCCAGAATATTCTCTCCCCATGTATCAGAAAGAAGGCTAGTGTGACTGGAGCATATCATGCAAGAGTGGGAGGGCCCTAGGGATGAGGTTAGAGAGGAAGGCAAAGGCCAGATTATTAGGGCTTTTAGGCCTTAGGAAGGAGTCTGGTCTACCTGATCTAATTAAGATATTAAAAGAACACCCTAACTGCTATGTGGAGAAGGAATTGGAGAAAGGCAAGAAAAACAGAAAATGGAAGCTCAGTTAAGAGTCTTTTGCAATGATCCAGCGGTGCCTGGGGGGCACAGTCCATTAAATGTCTGATTCTTGGTTTAAGCTCAGGTCGTGATCTAAGAGTCATGAGATCAAGCCCTGTGTTGAGCTCCGCACTCAGTACCGACTCTGCTTGAGTTTCTTTCTCTCTCTTCCTTTGCATTTCCCCCTGGCTCACTCTCTCTCAAATACATAAATAAACCTTAAAAATTTTTTTTGTAATAATCCAGATAAGAGAGGATGGTGGCTTAGTCCAACTAGAAGCATTGGAGACAGAGAGACATGGACAGAGAAGGGACAATTTTGAAAGTAGCCACAACTGAACTGTCTGGAGGATATGATTTAGAACTTGAAGGAAAAGAGAAATCAGACAACTCCCAGGTATTAAGATTAATAATTTATTTTTTTTTAATTTTTTAAATTTTTTATAAACATATAATGTATTTTTATCCCCAGGGGACATGTCTGTAAAATCGCCAGGTTTACACACTTCACAGCACTAACCATAGCACATACCCTCCCCAATGTCCATTACCCCACTCCCCAAGATTAATAATTTGGATAGTAGTGTCTTTTTTTTTTTTTCGATAGTAGTATCTTTTACTGATAGAAGTAGAAGGCAGTGGCTCCTTACTTTTTCAAGTTATAACACATGAAAAAGAATATTTGTAAGATATAGTGAGTAAACTAGAGGGGATTTACAGATGTCTATATGAGGTTTGGTGAAAATTTTCACTGTTATTTTCTTTATATATCATGTAATTATTATAAGAAAAATAAAATACAAAGTATTAAGGAAGATATCTCAAATATGTTTTAAAAAGTACCTCTTCAATAAAATCTTTTTAAAATGTGATGAAGTATTTGCTTTGGAACACTGCTTGGAAACAATGAGCTTCATTACCTCAGTAAACATGACATTTTTTTTATATCAGTTTTTTTTAAAGATTATTTATTTATTTATTTATTTGAGAGAGAGAGAGAGAGAGAGAGAGAGAACAAGGGGAGGGGGAAGAAGCCTTATGCTGGGCTCAGTCTCAGGACCCTGAGATCATGACCTGAGCTGAAGGCAGGTGCCTAACCGACTGAGCCATTCAGGTGCCTCTTAAAATCAGGTTTTAAACTTGAAATAGCCACACACAATTCTGACCAGGACTGTTTAATGATAAGCTCTTTAAATTTTAAAAATCACGACAATAAAACTTTTTTCCACACAGGAGACAAAATTAGAAATATTTTTCAAACAATTCAAAAAATTTTAAGAGTTAAAATGAAACTTAAGGGGGTACCTGGGTGGCTCAGTGGGTTCAGCCTCTGCCTTCGGCTCAGGTCATGATCTCGGGGTTCGGGGATCGAGCCCCGCATCGGGTTCTCTGCTCAGCAGGAAGCCTGTTTCCCCGTCTCTCTCTGCCTGCCTCTCTGTCTACTTGTGATCTCTCTCTCTCTCTGTTAAATAAATAAAAAATCTTTTTAAAAAAATGAAACTTAAGGACTTTTAAGGTCTTTGTTGAAATCTCTTGTAATATTTCTAATGGATTTAAAATCCAATCGAATATTTCCATTTATCTATTTGTTCATTCAGTAGTTATTTATTGAGGCTTGCCAGTTATGGTTCTAGGCATCTAATTGCTAGTATTTCAAAATAACAATGAGGCTCTAATTTGTAGAATCTGCTTGCCTGCCACCAGCTTGTCTGTCACAGTATGTCATCTGATATATGTGAAGGGAGAGGGTCGAAGCCACCACCTGGAACTGCACCTGTGTGGTCTCTAGCCCATCTCTTTGTCCTGTGCTCTGTGCTCCTTGGGCTTCCGAACTCCTCTGGTAGCTTGGTGGGTGCTCTGCAGCTGTCTGCCTGGGGAAGAATCTTGGCTCATCCATCTGGCAGAAAAGTGAGGGCCCGGCATGGTTCATTTTGTTGGCTGGTTTTGAGGTTCATGAGATTGCTGGTCATGGCATCTGGCCCTGCTCAGTGGTGCTACTTTCAGGGATGCCTGGATAACCACCTAGTGCCCCTGATGGCCCCAGAATCCACTGGCCACCTCCACACTGGGCATTTCATGCACACCTGGGTGCCATGGCACTGTGTAAGATGCTCTCACATAACCAATTCTGGTGGGTGAGATGAACTGTATGGACAAAATTGTGTCCTCCACCCCTCTAAAGTCATACGTGAAGCCCTAGCCTCGAACATGACTGTGTTTGGAGACTGGGCTGTTATGGAGGTGATTAAGTTTAAATGAGATCATAAGGGGGCCTGGTTGGAAGAGAGAGACAAATATCAGGGATACACACAGAGGAAAGGCCGTGTGAGAACACAGTGAGAAGACATCCGTCTGCATGCCGAGGAGCGAGGCCGACACCTTGATCTTGGACTTCTAGCCTCTGTACTTGTGAGAAAATTAATTTCTGTTGGTTAAGCCACCTAGTTTGCAGCATTTTGTTATGGCAGCGCTAGCAAACAAACACGGGAACTGGGCTGAATGCAGGGGTTTTCAAACTTGGCTTCCAGGTGGGACCACCTGAGGGGCTTTAAGCAATATCTGTAAGCCTGGGTTCGACCCTCAGAAATTCTCATTTGACTGGCCTGGTGTGTAGCCTGAATTTTTTTGAAGTTCCACAGGTAAGCCTAAATGTCAGCCAAAGTGAGAACCGCTGAGGGAATGTGTATGAAATTTCAAGGAAATAGATTCAATTCTACCAGGAAAAAACGAGCTTTTGTTTGGGTCTGCCTAACAAATGTCAAAAGCCCCATCACTGAAAGTATTTAAGCAGAGGTTGGAAAGAGGGCTAAGGGCTTCCCCTGAGAGGGTGCAAGTTATCACCAGAGGTCCATTCTTGCTGCAGATGGAACATCCACCCTGTCACCCCCAACATCCGTCTTTGCCGTACCCTACACAGCGTGGACAGTCTACTAGGGCACCTTGGATTGTCTCACTCTGTAGTTTCTGATCCCACTGCTCATTCCCTGCCATGTCTCCTGCGAGTGTTTCTCTGTGCCCTTCCAGACCCTCACCATTGATGGAGAGGCTCAACCAGATATATTCTATGGTTCTTTCCAGATCTCAGATTTCATTTTAATCAAGTAAAAAATATAGCTTCCTGATTGTAACAGGAGATGAGAATTAAATTAGCAATTTCAAGCTGTATCAAGTTCCTCTTCAAGAAAAAGGCAGATTTAGTCAATGATCTATGCTTATTTCTACACAAATTGAATTAATGGAAAATGAAAGGGTCACCTGCTGAAGATGTCCCTTTGGCCCCAACAGATACATGCTTTCTTAGCCTGACTGCCTGGGAAAGCTTAAATTGGTTGTGGGCACACCTGTCAACCTCGTTTGTAATTTTTTTTCCTGCAGGATGCTTATTATCCTGCAAGTCCATGCAGTAAGCACAGAAAAAAGAGGCAACGTCAGACATTCAGATGATGTCTATCTGCAATTTTGAGGCAGAATTCCTTTTTCAGAAAACCCCATTTTTTTCTCTTAGGACCTTCAACTGATTGAATGATACCCATATATATTGTCAGGTATAATGTCCTCTCCTTAAGGTTAGTCAATTTTAGGTGTTAACTACTTCTTCAAAACACCTTCACAGCAACACCTAGATTAGTGTTTGATTAAATAACTGAGTGTGATAGGGTAGCCTAGTTAAGTTGACACATGAAACTAACCATTCCTGACTCTAAGAGGCCAGCAACCTCTGGGCCCAACTTTTTATTCAGTATCTGTAATCCCCAGGAATTTGGGAGGAAACACTATGTGAGAACTTAAGTTCTATTTCTTAAATGATTTGGCCTATGTGTGGACTTTGCCCCGTGGAAAAATTAGTTTTGAAGGTCAAGGTCAAAGGAGATGGTAGAATGATGTTGATGGAATGGCCTCTACAGAAGCACTCTTAAACAACTGTAACTTCACTAATTTCAATAAAACACTGCTTTCCATTCTCTTTGTTAAATATATAGCCCCACGAACCTTCTTGGCTTGTTGGGCCCTCTGTAGTTTACCTATGCAAGTCTGCCCTGTCAGTTGAGTTGTGTGCTTACTAAGAGTGAGTTGTTTGTTCTGAAACCTGTTCATGCTGCTTGTTCTTGCTAGTAGCACATTTGTAAACCAAGGGGCTTGACTAGATCATATTTTAGTCCCTCTTCTCATCTTCCTCCCCTGATTTCTTTCTTCTCTGAACCTCAACCAATTAGAGGCAAGAGAGAAGTGGGCACATCTAGGACTCTATGTCCTCCTTCTTGAAATTACACCACTTGAATGAAATTACCAAGTTTTAGTGCAATTAAAAAACATTTCATTGAGCAAAACTATTCTTTGGTAGGTCTCCTTAATCAATCATGATGGTACTGGTGTGTAATGTTAGGATTCTACAGGTGTAAATGCAATCTGATGAGGCTGGCAAGAGAGCAAGATGGGCAGAGTGGTCATGTCAGAAGGAGACGAGGTTGGCGGGGACTGGGCAGGGCCATCTCCAATGGCCCAGGCATGAGCGAGTGCTGTTGGCTTACTTTACTAGTACTTTAAAGCAGTACATAATCATCTTATTATTTTCTGGCCCAAACTTCCTCCTTTTCCATTCTCTATACTAGTAACTAGAATCATGAAGGTCAGGGCTGTCTAAGCCAGATCCCAAAGGGCAGCCTAGACTCCTCTCTCCTTTGTGTCCTATACGTAGGGAAAGCATGTAATTTATCCCTCCAATCAGGACAAGTTTTTTTTTTTTAAGATTTTATTTATTTATTTGACAGAGATCACAAGGCAGAGAGGCAGGCGGGGGGTGGGGGGGTGGGGGAGCTGGCTCCCTGTTGAGCAGAGAGCCGGATGTGGGGCTCGATCCCAGGACCCTGAGATCATGACCTGAGCTGAGTGCAGAGGCTTAGCCCACTGAGCCACTCAGGCGCCCCAAATCAGGACAGTTTTGTGAATCCAAGGGGGTACTGTTAATAATTAGGCCAGGATAACAGATGTAAATTGAAACTGTCTTGGGCAAACTAGGACTTAAACTGGGTCTCCAGATTACCTCCTTTACACTCCTTAAATGTCACTCAGCCTGTTTCCTCCTTCAGGTGCCTTTGCCCCTGCTTTCCTAAGGCCCCCAGCAGCCCTGACCTGGCCTATTATACCAGCCTAGTCTCCCTGCTTCCAGGCCTGTCCTTCTCCTATTCACCCACCATCCCCATCCAGGTCACTCTCTGGCTTAAATCCCCTCAGTGGCTCTGTGGACTAGAGGATAAAGACCAGACTGCTTAGCATAGAACACAAGGCCCTTCCTGACAGTGTCTTTCCTTTCTAGCATCATTCCTGCCCATTTCTTCTCTTCACCCACTTCTCTAGTTTTTCTGACACAAATCATCACGTGCTTTTATATGTAGTGTCTGCTTCCTCTAAATGTCTGGCCCACTTGCCTGCCTGCCCGAAATAGTTAGAGATTTAGCTCAGGATATAAGTTGAGGATATCCCTCTCTTCCTTACTAGGGAAGAGTTTTGTAATATAACAATGTATGGATTTAGTGTAAAAGTACCCTGAAGATAAGACCTGTCCTTGATCATTCTCAAGAAGATTTGGGTCTCAGAACCCCTACTCTTCCTTGTGTGAACTAAACGGAGACACCCCCCCCCACTTGTTTTGGGCAGTTACAGCTCCTACAAACTCAGAGTTAGAAAGCAGAGCTTGGCCGGGATTTTGGACCACCACTCCTACCCAAACCAGAAGTGTAGGCCACACCAATACTCTGCACACAGTAGAGACTGGGGGGAATATCTGATGTGTGAATGCCGTCTAGGAAGTCTAATTTCATCACGGTTACACCACGTCTACCAAAGCGCATGTGTTGTCACCCCACCCTCCCTGTTGGCTACTCCCTTGTCCCCCAGGATGCCTTCTCCTCCTGCCCATCACACTCCACTCTTCCCAGTGAGTCCTTTGATCTTTTATTTCATTTTCTTGCTGTCTTTTTTGGCTGGTAAATGCCAGTTCAGATGGTCAATGTCTTTTTTTCAGAGCAACATTGACTTATGCCCACTTACTTACCCTTAGTTCTTAGCCTGTTCACTGATGAGCACAGCAACTTATAGCTGACATTTATCTTGTGACTTCTTGATGAAAAAAGCTTAGCTTTTATGGCACTTGTAAGGTTTCAGGTGAGAGCAGCTCAGTCTGAGCAAACTTAAGCAAAAGGGGTCTTTGGTATGTGGATTCTGCTCTATCTAGTGGCTACCAGGGAGGGGGCTGCAGCAGCCTCAAAGGAACTAGGACCAGGCACAAGAATGCCATCAGGACGCTCTGTCTCTTGCATTTCCTGGTCTTTGTACATCTGCTTTATTTATTTCTCTGCCAATTTATTGTCTCTGTTTTTCTGGCTATATAAATAACAATAAAAAACAAAGTCACTGAGAGGCCCTAGGTTTTTGTGGTGCTGGAATGACTCTCTCATCATCATTTCCAAAATCCTGAGGCAGAGACTCAGTGTTTCGGTGGGAGGAGGATGTCCTGTCCTGGGCCAGTGGGGAGTGGCACCCAAGAGTTTAGCAGCTTCACAGCAATCATATAGATGCAAGCAGGAGGGGAGGGCTCATTCATTCATTCTCAACAAGGGTTTACCATGTGCCCCACGTGTGTCCACACTGCACTAGTCACTGGGGAAAGAGTGGGGAGCAAGCACACCTGCTCTCTTGGAGCTTATGTTACCATGGCAGAGAGAAACCATTCACCAGGAGCCAAATAAACAGGATCTTCTAAATTTAAATTCATTTTAATTAGCATATAGTGTATTGTTAGTTTCAGGCGTAGAATTTAGTGATTCATCAGTTGTTGATGATCACCCAGTGCTCAGTACCTCGCATGCCCTCCTTAATGCCCACCACCCAGTTATTCCATCTCCCACCCACCTCCCCCTAGCTACCCTCCATTTGTTTCCTAGAGTTCAGAGTCTCTTATGGTGTCTCTCTCTCTCTTATTGCATCACATTTTATTTTTCCCTCCCTTCCCCCATGTTCATCTGTTTTGTTTCTTAAATTCCACAGTTAAGTGAAATCATATGATATTTGTCTTTCTCTGACTTAGTTTACTCAGCATAAGACTCTCAAGTTCCATCCATGTCATTGCAAATAGTAAGATTTCATTCTTTTGATGGCTGGGTAATATTCCGTTGTGTGTGTGTGGGCATATACCACATCTTCTTTATCCATTCCTGTATCGATGACCATCTAGGCTCTTTCCATGTTTTGGCTCCAAATAAATAGTATTAAGTTGATAATGGATATAAGTAAGATCAAAGAAAGCCACTCTAAAGAAATGGCATTTAAACTCCAAGTGAAGGATGACAATGAATGGGCCCTTATAAGAGCAGGGTAAAACCCCCCTGGGCTTCTCCAGGACTAGGAGAGAGCAGGTCAAGGGCTCTGAGTTGGAGGGAAGGAGTGGGGTGTCTGGGAATCCGAGGCAAGACCTCTGAGGTGACAGAGTGGGTGAGGATGAAAGTGTTCTGACAGGATATTGGACAGAAAATGCTTGCAGGCCATGGTCACGACACTCAGCAATGGGAGATCACTGGAAGGTTTGAGAGGCATCGACGTCACCAGGTCAAGGGCCTTTATGGGAGGCATGCAT
This sequence comes from Mellivora capensis, assembly GCA_004024625.1. Lineage (NCBI taxonomy): Eukaryota > Metazoa > Chordata > Mammalia > Carnivora > Mustelidae > Mellivora > Mellivora capensis. The sequence continues at coordinate 18,049 of PISX010021794.1, forward strand.
TGGACAGGTAGGTTCTAAAGCTGAGGGACTGAGAGCTTGGGGTCTACAGATGGTCCCCAACTTATGGTGGTTCAGTTTACAATTTTCCAACTCTACTGTGGTGTGAAAACAATATGTGTTCCACAGAAGCTGTACTTTGAAGTGTAAATTTTGATCTTTTCCTGGGCTAGCGATATGCAGTAAGATCCTCTCCCATGAGGCTGGGCAGTGGCAGTGAGCCACAGCTCTGGTCATCCCTGCAATCAAGTGGTTAGAAAACCAATACACTCACAACCACTCTTTCACTTTCAGTACAATATTCAATAAATTACATGAAATATTCAGTGCTTTATTATAAAATAGGCTTTGCATGAGATGGTTTGGCCCAACTATGGCCTACTGTAAGTGTTCTGAGCATGTTTAAGGTAGGCAAGACTAAGCTCTTTTGTTCAGTAGCTTAAGTATATTAGATGCATTTTCAACTTACGGTATTTTCAACCTTCAGTGGGTTTATCAGGACATAAGTTGAGGAGGATTTGTAGACCCTTTGAACTCTGATGATACTAGTGGAAATTCCATGGGGATTACTTGGGTATGGAAATGGGGGAAATGGAAGAATCAACAATGTCCCCTGAAATTTGGCTAGAATAACTGGGTGGGTCATCATTGGGTCATTCACTCAGAAGCCTGGAAGGAGGTACAGGCTGGGGTGGTGAGATGGGGTAAAATCAACAGGTCCATTTAGTTGACTAATTTTGAGATGTCTGTAGGGTATCCAGATAGAATCACTTGGGCAGTCACTTGGATAGTTAATTTGGAGCTGTTAAGAGAGATGTAGGAGAGAAAGAGAAATTCGGAAATGCACATAGATTAGCATTTCAAGTAGAAGCACACATAATGTGCTTGATACCTAGAGTGGGTCTTTTTTCCCCCAAGTATTTAACATTTATTTATGAATTTTAAGATTTTATTTATTTTAGCGCACACGTGCACATGAGAGAGAACAAGAGAGGTGGAGGGGCCCGATGTGGGGCTCCATCCCAGGACCCTGGGATCAGGACCTGAGCCAAAGGCAGATTTGCTTAACCACCTGAGCCATCCAGGCACCCCAGAGTGGATTGTTTTTTTTTTTTTTAACACTCCCTCCTTTATATGACAAAATGTTTTTCCCAATAATCCTGTAATAATTGGAAATACTCAGATTTTCTTGATTTATTCTTTAGTTTTAAAATAAAAAATTAACAAGTAAAATTGTAAGAATGCATTTTCATTTTAAAGATATTCTCCAAATTTAGTAAAATATTTATGAATTATATTTTACATTTACCAACAAAAGTATTACACTTTGTAGTTCACACTCAGTTTCACTATTTTAAATTTTGAAGGCAGATACTCTGAATGTTCACAGAGAATGACAGATGAAAAAATTCAAGTTTGACTTTGTCATTTTTTTATAGTCACTGTACTGTCATTGCTTATTTTGAATCTACTGCCAAATCACAGGAATATCGGTATTCCAGGGGGAAGAGACATGAACTGTCTGACACAAGATTGAGTAATTTCAAAGTATTAGGAACCTCTCTTGAAATGAATACACGCAGCTGAGTCTGTGGGAGACGGGAAGGGCTGACTGTATAAATGGGTTTTTCCAAATTCCATGTAGAATACATACTTATTAAAGAAAAGTAATACAAATACGGTAATTTGAAGCTTCAGATTTTTATCAAAACCCTAAACCATTATTTAGAACATAAATCAGATAAAATCTCTCCCTCTAAAAGGAGTATTTTATGACTGATGCTGTTTAGAATTGGTGACACTAAAAATCAGATCCAGGCATAATTTGCATATTGTTTTGAAAATCTCTATAGACAATGCACTCTCTTACTGATTGTATGAGGGATGAGGGTACCCACTGCCTTGCCCTGAGTATGCCTCTGATTTTAAGCCATGGGAATGGCTGAAGCAACCTTGGAAGAGTGTACATCTAAAAGGACTAGGACCAAACCTTGCCTCATTCTTATATGTAGGGAGTTAGGGAAAGAAAGATGAACCAGAAAAGGAGGCAGAGAAAGAACAGCCAGTGAAGTAGGAGGAAAATCAGGAGTCTAGATTCACAGAACCAAAGAGAGAAATATGTTTTAAGGAGAGTGGGGTTGGTGGGGTCCAGTGCTGCTCAAAGGTCTTATAAGATGATGACTGACAAATGACCTTTGAATTCTGTAGCCAAGATATGGGTGCTGACTTGGATAAGGTCAGTTTCAGGGGAGTGATGGAAGCCGGAGCCAGATAGAAGTAGCTGGAGAGTGCTCAGGATCTGATCAAGGAGGGGCTGTGCATCTGGACAGCTGGTTTGAAAAGCTTTGCTAAAGAGGGAACCCAAAATATGAAGCAGCAGCTGGAGGAGAATTTGGATCAAGAACAGTTTGAGACTGCATATACTGGAGCAGAAAAGATATAACAAAGAGGAAGATTCAGATGGTGCGAGAAAAAGAGGGAATAACTGAAGGCGTATCCTTTACAGTCCTGGAGAAGGTCAGAGGGGAGAGAATCTGCAACAGTGGTTCTCAAGCCATGATTCTCAGATGATATTGATGCTGCTGGTCTGTGGACCACATTTTGAGTAGTAAGGATCTAAGGCATGGGCAGGAAAATGGCATTTGATAAAAATAAGGGAAAACTTTGGGACATTTGAATACAAACTTTAAAGTTCTATAAAACTAAAACACCATAAACTTGGTTGAAGGCTAAATGTGACAGAGGAAAAAAAATCTTTACTATTTATATGACAAATGGGTAATTATATTCATGTTGAAAAAATACACAAGCCACAGGAAAAAATAATACAATAATAAATGGACAAGAACTATGAACAAGTAATTCACAGATGAAGAGCTCAATAAACAGAAAAATTCCATCTCCATAGTAATGAGGAAAACTAAAATGCTGAGATACGCTACCGTACTCATCAAGTTGCAAAATGTGAAAAGCTGACAATTCTACAATTCTAGAGGTGAATTAGCATGTACTCCCAAACACAGCCGGTAGGAGTAATTTGGTAATACTTACAAGAGTTGAAGATGCTCATGCACTAAAATGTAGAAATTCCACTTCTAGGCATATATGCCAGTGTACATATTATACAAAAATATGCACAAGAAGATTAATTACAATATTGTTTATAGTAGAGAAAATGACAAGCAACTTAGTGTCCTTCAGTGGGGGAATGGAAAAGTACATCTGCATAGCCATACAATTGAAAACTCTTCAACACTGAAAATTAGTAAGCTAGTGTTGTTCGACAACATGGAAAAATCTTTTTAAAATGTCGAGGGTCACCTAGTGGCTCAATCAGTTAAGTGTCCGACCCTTGATTTCTGCTCAGGTCATGATCTCAGGGTCGGGTGATTGAGCCCAGTGTCAGGCTCTGTGCTGGGTGTGGAGCCAGCTTAAGATTCTCTCACTTCAGGGTGCCTGGGTGGCTCAGTCAGTTAAGCACCTGCCTTTGCCTCAGTCATGACTCCAGGGTCGTTGGGATCAAGCTCCACATCATCTAATTCTGCCTCTGCTCTTCACCCTGCTGCTCTCTCTCATATGTGCTCTCTCTTTCTCTCTCAAATAAATAAATAAATAAAATCTTTAAAAAGGTTTTCTCTCTTCCTCTCTCTTTGCCCCTCCTCCCCCTTTTCCTCCAGCTCTATGAATGAATGAATGAATGAATAAAAATGTTGAGTGAGGGGTACCTGGCTGGTTCAATTGGAAGAGTATGTGACTCTTGATGTTCAGGTCATAAGTTCAAGCCCCATGTTGGGTGTCAGATTACTTAAATAAATAAGAAAATTAAAAAAAATGTTGAGTGAAAAAAGCAAGACACAGATATATAGGTACAACATATAAAAGCAACCTTATATAAAGTTTAGAACTAGCGAGACAAAGCTATATATTTATGAATACATACACAGGGAGAAGTATAAAATATTCATGGGACTGATAACTGATGAAAAATTCAGGTTAGTGGTTACTTTGAGGAAGAAGGGAGGGAGAGATGAGAGAGGGAGAACTGAGATCAGGGAGGGAAATACAGGGAAAACTGTATCAGTAATGCTGTATTTCTTCAAAAGAAATGTAAAACAAACATGACCATTTTCAGATTAAGTAGAGCTTGAATAGTAGATACAGGAGTGTTTGTTACAGGATTCTCTGTATTTTTCCCTATGTTTGAAATATAAGTAAATTTTAACAAAAAGAATAAGTGACATTAAATTCTAATCACTGAAAAGTGAACAGAAATTCTTTTCAGAATCATCACAGAAACTCCTCATTGGACTCAAGGCTTCCAAGCCTAAATATTATTTCACTTGCCTGCATTTCCCAGTAGTAAGTACAAGAATGGGATTGGAGTGGGGTGGGGTTTAGAACTCTAACTACTTATGTCTGGTAGGTAGGGAATAGTGATGGTGGTAGATGGTGAAGAAAGACTTGGAGACAAGGCGCTCCTAATTTTCTCACACGTCACTTACTATGTCAGTGGTTCAAAATAACAGTAGTCACCTTCTTTTAATAAAACTTGCTCTCCTAAGGCACCTTTAAGAAATAAAAAGCAATTTCTGATTTCCTGCTAATTTCCTCTCTGTTATTTTACTAGCAGCCACATTATTATTTTTTTTAAGTTACATTGACAAATGCATAGTTGTTTCTTCAACCGTATGTAATAATAGATTCATTGATTTACTTGAAAACCTAACACCAACATTTGTTATCTTAGGAATATGCATCCGGAGAGTCAAACAATAGAGTACCAGTGTTCTTTGGGATTCTAATCTATTTGTAAATTTGGGGCAATCCTTTCCCAAATAGATTTTTTTTTTTTTTGGAGAGAGAGACAGACAGTATGCATGTGCATGGGGCAGAGAGGCAGCAGGAAAGGAGAGAGAGAATCTCAGGCACAGTCCATGTTCAGCATGGAGCCCAAGGCAAGGCTTGATCTCAGGACCCTGAAATCATGACCTGAGCTGAAATCAATAGTTGGTCACTTAACGCACTGAGCCACTCAAGAGCCCCTCCAAGTAGAATGTTATAGTGGCTTCTATTCTTCTCCTTGGCAACATTATTTTGCAGTTTCTCACATCTGGAGATGGACTCTCTTTCTTTACCCTTTGAACCTGATCTAATTATGTCTTACTTGGGTCCAATAGAGGGTAGTGAAAAGACCTTGTATCAGCTCTGAGGCTAGATGTCAAGAGGCCTTGATTGCTTTTATTCTTTTTCTCAGAACTTTGCCATTGCCTTAAACAAAAACCTGGGACTAGCCTGCTGGAGGACACCCCACCACGTGAGGGCAGGGCACAGTCATACCAGACCAGCCAAAGCCATCGTAAGACCAGTCAACCTACAATGAACATTATGAGTAAGCCTGAGATCAGCCACATCTCATGCACACCAGCATACTTCTTGAGAACTTAAAGTAGTTGTTGAAGCCACAAACTTTTGGGTTGACTTGTTAAACAGCTGTAACTAGCTGACATAATTATGTGGCCTGGATCCTTGGGAAATAGTACTTGAGATGGACACTGAGTGTTCTGCAATCACATACAGCAATATTTTTCAATTGCTTGAAACTTCAGTATAGCATATGCTAGAAATGCATTGCTCTGAATATTGCATTGTGGCTGTCATTAGCTCACGAAGAAGTGATGGGTTTGTTTGTTTTTTTGTTTTGTTTTTTTTTTTGAAGTGATGGGTTTTTGACGTATTCTCTTGGAAAGCATTCATGGGAAAAGGCCAGGTTAATTTTACTTAGATTCCTTAACCCTGACTTTCTTCACACCTGTCACATGACCATCTCGAATCTTAATGTTATGGCAACATAATCACATTCTTTTGCTCATTAAGTAAATAGTAGGCTAGAATTTCAATTTGGCTACTTCTTTGAGAGCAGAAAATTGCACAATGATACTAATGAAATGCTCATGGACTTACATGCCCGTACATAGACTTACATGACTCAATTATTTGTGTCATTTTCTTTTTTCCTTTGACCTTTTTCCATAAGCATCCACTTGGCATATTGCACAAAGGGATGTTTTCCAGCAGAATGAGAAGAAAATGTTCACCTGTTTTTAAAAAGCTGCCACTAGGATTCTAACACAGGCGAGGATTTTTTCTCTCATCCCCATATTACTTCCCTGAACAGACTGTAATTTCATCAATTTTCCATGCTTATGGTCATGAATGGTTGGCATTACCATATCTTAGTGTTAACAAAACGGGGATTTCATGGCTCCAGTTTTCACTTGAAGACAAGGAAGGCGCGAAGACCTCATCAGAAATATGGTGTGTCTCCTGTTGGCCTGAACATGCCTCTGGGTGTAGGCTTTCCTTTGCTTTCTTTTTCTTTTGTGCGGATGTCAGTGGCAGACTTATCCCCCACCCTCCATGTTCCACCCACCCATCCCCTGACCCAGTCTCCTCAGGTAACAAGAAGGCCAAAATCTTTTCCAAAGCCTTTTTTTTTTTTTTTTTTTTGAGCTCTAGAAAGTTGGTGCTTAAAACATCTGGACTCTTCTTTTCTTTCCAGAATCTGAGTTGAAGCCATGTATGGGGAAACTTGAGTAGCATTTATAATAACAGATTTATTTCTCTCTGCATTTCCTAGACTCCTTATATGGCTTTGAAATGAGATAAATGCATTTATTCTTTTATAATTTGTCACTGTAAATTATGATAAAACCTACTGGATGTTGAAAGAACTCTGACAAGCGGGGGGAAATGTTGCTACTTGAAGTTATTTCTTGCTCTCTTACTTATCAGCTGTATGACTTTGGGCAAGTTATTGTAGCTTTTCTCTACCTCAGTTTTCTCAGGTGTCAAATGATGATAGGAATGCCTGCTTCAAAAGATCATTATGAGGCTTAAGTTTGCTAAGACATGTAAAATGCTTAGTACATGCTTCGCACGTGTAAGCACTCAATAAATGTTAATTTTAGTTATTCTTGGCTTTTGTTAAAACTGTATACGTATTTTATTTTTAGGATTGTACTCTTCCTCCTAAATACTTTCTCATAATCTCTTACACAAATTTGATGTTTAACAACTTATAATGGGGTTTTATATTTGGTTCCAATAACCCTATGGGTATGGACAATACAGGGATTATCATAACTATTTTATAGATGAGGGGGGGAATTACACATATGATCCACATGATCCAGCAATTCTACCTGTAGGTATATACCCTAAAGAATAGAAAACAGAAATTTAGGCAGATATTTGTATAATAGCATTCATAGTGGCATATTTGCAATAGCCAAAGGATGGAAGCAACCCAAGTGCCCATGGATGCATGAATAAATAAACAATATGTTTAATGATAAACAATCAATGGTCAGTGATCAATGGTACTATCTGACAATTTATATTTTTCACTTAATATTATATCTTTATATTCCAAAATATTTACCTACCTTATTCTCTAATAGCTGAATAATGTTCCAAATCTTTCCCTCTTTCCCTCCCCTTTTCCTCTTATAAAAAAAAACTTACTGTATTATAATTAAGGTACAATAAAATACACTCATTTAAATGTGCTATTCATAGAGTTTTGGTAATGCCACCAATCAAGGCTTAGAACATTTTTATCACATCCAGAAGTTCCCTCATAAGTATCCAAGTCAATTCCTCATTTCACTCCAGCCCCTCCAAGCAACCACTATCTAATTTCAGTAACAGAAATGATCTAATTTCTGATCAATTTGCCTGTTGCAGAATGCCATATAATGAGATCATGCTGAATGTGGCTGAGTACTTTTGCTCAGCATAATGTTTTTGAGATCTGTGCTCCTTTTCATGGTTGAGCAGTGTTCCAGAATATGAATATACCATAATTGGTTTATCCATTCACCTGATGATAACATTATTTGGGTTTTGACAACATTTGGGTTATTCCCATTTTGGTGATATTATGAATGAAGCTGCCATGGACATTCAGACGTAAGTTGTTGTTGTTTTTCTAGACATGTTTTCATTTCTCTTGAGGAAACATCTAAGAGTGAATTTGTTGTGTTATATGTAACTTAAGACATATTGCCAAACTATTTTCCAAAGTGGTTGTACCACTTACAGTGTATGAAAATTTCACTTGCTCTACATCATCAGCAGGACTTGGATCTGATTGTGGTTTTAATTTGCATTTACCTGGTTACTAAATGATGTTGACCAACTTTTCACATATTTATTGGCTGGGTGTGTGTGTGTGTATTGTTTTGTGAAGTGCTTGCTGTACAAATCGTTTGCCCATTTTTAAAGTAGGTTGTCGTCTTCTTATTGAGTTGTAAGTTTTCTTTGTATTTATTCTGGACACAAGTCCTTTGTCAGATATATGTAACATGGATATTTTTTTCCTTGCATGAAGATTGATGTTTCTTTTTTGTAAGTATTTCTTCAAAATCAGACTTTTAAATTTTGGTGAAATCCAATTTGTCAATATTTTTCTCTTATTGCTAGTACTTTTGTATTGTGTTTAAGAAATCTTTGCCTATCACAAGAGGATGAAGATTTTTTCTATGTTTCTTCTAGACATTTTATAGTTTCAACTTTTACATTTAGACATATGATCCATTTTAAGTTTACTTTGGTATAGGTGAGAGGTACTGGTTAGTTCATTTTCTTTCATAGGCATATCCAGTGGTTCCAGAACCATTAGCTATTAGTTGAAGTGAATTCCTTTTCTTTCCCATTGAATTATATTATTGATACCATTTTGAAAATCAAATGAACTCTCTTTCTTCTCCTCTGTTTATCTTTATGTCTGTCCTTACTATACTAGCACATGGTCTTGATTGCTGTAATTTTTATGAGTCTTAAAATCAGGTATTAAAAGCCCTCTAAATTGACTCTTCTTTTTAAAAATTGTCTTAATTATTCTAATTATTTTGTATTTCCACATAAATTTTTGAATCAGCTTTCAATTTCTTTTTAAATAACCTGCTTGGATTTTCATTTGAAATGCTTTGAATATACAGATCAATCTATGGAAAATTGATATTTTGGTAATATTGAGTCTATCAACCCATGAACATTTGGGGCTTCTTTAATTTTTACTAGTAGTGGGTTTTTAAATTTTGACTGTACTGGTCTGAACTATATTTTGTTAAACTTATCTCTGGGTTTTCATATTTTTTGATGCTTTTGTAAGTGATGTTAATAATACAAATTTAACACCCTTTTTTTTTCTTTCAACATTTAGAAAAATATCTTTCCATTATCTCTTGGTTTGCATTGTTTATATTGTGAAATCAATGATTATCCTTCTCTTCATTCCTCTGTATGTATTGTCTTCTTTTTCCCTCTCTGACTTCTCTTAAGATAGTCTTTTTATAACTGTTTTTCAGCAATTTGATGAAGATGTACCTTGTGTGGGGTTTTTTTTGTTGTTATTTCTGGAATTCATTGTACTTTGTGGATCTGCAGTTTAATATATTTTTATTAAACCTGGAAAATTTTCAGCCACAATTCATCAAATTTTATCCTTTGCCACCACTCCATCTCCTCTCCTTCTGGAAGCCCAATTACCACTTAATGTTGTCCCATGGTTCACTGAGGCACTGTTAAGTTTCTAAGGCTTTTTTCTCTACTGCTGTAGTTTGGATAATTTATGATGCCATGCTAAATTCGCTAATATTTTCTTATGCAGCATGTAATCTATTAAATCTATCCAGTGAATTTTTTCATTTCAGAAATTGTCTTTTTAAAATCTAGAGTTTCCCTTTACTTCATTTTAATAGTTTCCATCTGCCACCTCATTGTGTTTATGTTTTCCTTTAAATTATTGAACCTGTTTATAACAGACGTTTTAAAGTCTTTTTTCACTTCTTCCATCTTCTCTCCTATTTTGGGGTCTGTTCTAATGATTTATTTTTTTATGGGTATGGTTATGGAATGTATTTTCCTGACTCTTCATAGGCTAGTCATTTTAAAATTATATTCTGGACATTGTGGGTGCTAAAACTTTGGGAGTCTGTAGCTTGTGGTCTTTCTTTAAAGCATGTTGAATTTTATTCTTTCAGGTGATTATTTTTGTGGATGATCAGATTTATTCTGTAAAGGGTTTTTTATATAAAAATAAGGCTTTACCAGGGTAAGACTAGTAAAACCTTTGCCCTTAGGTTAATTTAACCCTACTTTTAAGCTGTGATCTTTCTGGAATTTCTATTTAATGTCCTGTGTATTCTGTCAGATCTCACCACTCTGGAGAACTCAAATGTTCTCAGCCCTGTGCTGGGTCTGTTCAGCTTCTAGCTCTTCTGCAGTTGTTCTTTGACTGGGCTGTGGTGTCTTGCCCTATGCACATGCAAGTTCATGTTTAGTCAGAGACTCATGGGACCTCATACAGATTTATAGGGATCTTCTGCTGTGTAGCTTTCTTCTCACCAGTACTTTCCCTTCACAAATTCTGGTTGTCTCAACCTCTCTGAAATCTGACCTCTGTCTCCTCTGTTCAGTGAGACTACTGTGCTCTGCTTGATTCTCAGTATCTGCACTGAGGTTTAGAAAATGCCTATGTGAAGAAATCTGGGACAATCGTAGTGCTTATCTCATAGTCCTGAGCTGACTGTTGTCCAATTATGAAAGTACTTGTTTCATCTATTTTGTGCAGTTTTCATGGTAGTTTATGATAAGAGGGTTAGTCCAATAGTCTCCTTCCATTTTTTTAATTTCAAAGAAGTTGAGAAATTATCTTTGCCCCCATGATTTATTGGTAGGATGGCTGTATAATTTATTGTACAACCTTTACCCTTTTGAGAGTAAAAGAGAGTGTTCTTAATAATTAATTACATGGACACAAGAAGGTCATATTCTGTTGTAGGTACCATAGGCTCCTGATATTGTGAACATTGACACAGCAGACATTCTCTTCAGTGCCTTCTGTCAAGATCAGTTCAAGTAGCTTCGGAATATAAACAGAAATTCCGGGTCAACATATTTATTATAAAAACAAATATCCACCACATTTCTTTGATTTAATTCTCTAAAGAATCTTGAAAACTTCCAATAATTTTATTTTGGGAGGATCTTATTTTTCCTATTGTATTTCCAAAAAATGAGTCTTAGAAGGGATATAAAGTTACAGACTGAGTAAAGTGCCCATCAGGTGATGTTATGTTCAATTTTTCACATGTGAAATTCAGGATTGCTCTATACAACAATCCCAAAAGACATAAAGACTTAATGACACAGTTATTAGTCACACAGTGAAAAAAATGCTGGACTTAACTTGAAGAACTAGGCTTTGCCAGTTATTTGAAATAAGGCTGTCAACAAGTTATGGTACCTATTTCAACTTCAAAGGCTTCATCTGTAAATACCTACCTATAGGTTTCTTGTGAGTTAATTACTTAGTATTTGCAAAATACCTAGGCACTCAAATGAAGTAGCTATTATTGTTTATAAATTAAACCTCGAATCTACAGTAAGCATTCTATTGATAGCTATTGTTAATATTTGTTTATTCTTATATATATATATAAATTATAGTTCATTTTAATGTAATCAGGAGTAATAATAATAATAATAATAATAATAACCATATATCAAAGGTTTACTACTATATGCCAGGCTGGTGCTAAGTGTGTCACTTGCATTATTTCATTTAACCCTTAAAACAAGACTGTCTGGTGGGAGCTATCTCTTCTCCTACTTTACAAATGAGGAAACTGAAGCTGAGAGGGGGATGAGGAGGTTGAAGTCACATGGGTCATGTAACTATTAAAAGGAGGAGCCAGGAGGTGTCCCAACTATACAGTTATTTGGGCAAACACCAGGAACTTACCCTTTTGTGTCCTACTTCCTAAGGAGAGCGTTGTCTCTGTAGCATGAATGTTAACCCACAAGAAGAATAAGTAAATAAGGAAGATGCTGAGATGTGCCTTTCTTACTGGAGAGAAGCACTAGTTTAGGATGCTGTGCTGCCATGAACACATTGTTCCGTCTCTCTGGACATCAGCTGCTTACTCTGCCAAGTGAGAGCACTAGACTAGATGAGCCCTTCTAAAACTTATTTTCTATGTTTTCATGATTTCATCTTTCCATACGGTCATAGCCTAAGGACTTCTTGAGATGTCTGGATCTCAACACTTTCCAGGACATCCTCCACCGTAAGTCTTATTTTACCTGCCACCAGGGGGCTCAAATGCAGGGAAGATGAGCCAGGTTTTCATTTGGCACTGAAAACTCTGCTAGGATTTTTCTGTGAAAACTCTCAGGAAAACTTGAGGCTTTCCTCAGACTTAGGAACATGTCTTCTGTGGAATAGATGCCCAATAGACATTTGTTGATTACAGGTAGGAGGAGGCCAGGTGTTGAAGTGCAGGGAGATTCAAGAGACCTGTGTTCTGGCTGTTCACTCCTCTACCAAGTGGTTGTGAGGTCTGAGGGGGAAGCCATACGACCTCTCTGGGCTTCTGTAACTCTTTCTGCAACACAAAAATAATGGGGCTATTGGGGGAAATGAAATAATATCATTTTAAAAAGCCACTTTGAAAAGTATAAGTATAAAGAAGTATAAAATATATGACATTAAAAAATGCCCCTATGAAAACCAAAAAAAAAATTTTTGGCTCACTTGTACATTACCCCAAACCCTCACACCACATAGTTGTTACTGAAAGCCTTTAAAAATGTTGGCTGACACGGTGCGTTCCTGCTCCCCTTTCCCAATGTTCAGGAGGCTTCCTTCCTTTTTCACACACTTCTGCATACAGCCTGCATGCAGATATACAGCTGGCTGGCAGTTGTATATCATGGTTGGGCCCGAGATGTATCCAAATCCTGGCTCTGATGAGGAATTCCATATACCCTCGGGGGTGGTTATTATCTGTTCAATCCCTGGCATTTGACATGCAGCCCAGATCGTGCCCCTCTCTCCAGGGAAACCAACAGATTCGGTCTGAGGAGTATGCACTGGCCAGGGGCTTCCACGGTTCTCTGATAAACTGCATATCCTTCAGTGACACCTCTTACTGCTTTTCCAATTAGCAAGAAATGGCAGTCTTGAAATTAAGAAACCCATGACCCCTAAATATTCTTTCTACCTTCAGTAGCCCAAGAACACAAACCTCTCCGTTTTTGCTGTCCTGAAATATATTCCACTGAGATTCCATTTTCTCCTTCCTCTTCTTGGCTGCCCTGTACAAGTGAACCTTCTCCAACATGTTAGCATCTTCCCCTTCCGGGGATCCAAGAACTCCAGTGGTTTCCCACTTCCCAGAGAATGAAGTCAAACTCCTCCGGGTCCTCTGATGCCTCCCACATGTCCCTTGCCAGTCCACCCTGCTCCTGCCTAGGGAGACTGTGCTACCTGTCAGCCTGATGTCATTTCTGACTTCTGCACAAAGTCCATACTTTCCCATCTGCATATGACCCAAGTCCTGCCATTCTTCTAAGCATAGTTTAAATGCCATCCTCTTTAAGGAGTGATTTCTCCCACTTCTCAACTCACTTAGTACTTTCTGCTTTGTGTTCTAGGGAGCTATGACTTTCTTCCTCTGGTGTCCAATTTATTTTTGCATTCCTATAGTATCATCACAGGATAG
>PISX010021795.1:0-32920 GCA_004024625.1 Mellivora capensis
TATAAAGAACTTCTCAAACTCAACACATGCAAAACAGATAATCACATCAAAAAATGGGCAGAAGATATGAACAGACACTTCTCCAATGAAGACATACAAATGGCTATCAGACACATGAAAAAATGTTCATCATCACTAGCCATCAGGGAGATTCAAATTAAAACCACATTGAGATACCACCTCACACCAGTTAGAATGGACAAAATCAGCAAGACAGGAAACAACGTGTGTTGGAGAGGATGTGTAGAAAGGGGAACCCTCTTACACTATTGGTGGGAATGCAAGTTGGTGCAACCACTGTGGAGAACAGTGTGGAGGTTCCTCAAGAAGTTAAAAATAGAGCTTCCCTATGTCCCTGCAATTGCGCTACTGGGTATTTACCCCAAAGATACAGATGTGGTGAAAAGAAGGGCCATCTGTACCCCAATGTTTATAGCTGCAATGGCCACGGTGGCCAAACTGTGGAAAGAACCAAGATGCCCTTCAACAGATGAATGGATAAAGAAGATGTGGTCCATATACACTATGGAGTATTATGCCTCCATCCGAAAGGATGAATACCCGACTTTTGTAGCAACATGGACGGGGCTGGAAGAGATTATGCTGAGTGAAATAAGTCAATCAGAGAGAGTCAATTATCATATGGTTTCACTCATTTGTGGAGCATAACAAATAACACGGAGGACATGGGAAGATGGAGAGGAGAAGGGAGTTCAGGGAAATTGGGGGGGAGATGAACCATGAGAGACTATGCACTCTGAAAAACAACCTGAGGGTTTTGAAGGGGCGGGGTGTGGGAGGTTGGGGGAGCCTAGTTGTGGGTATTGTAGAGGGCATGCATTGCATGGAGCACTGGGTGTGGTGTAAAACTATGTATGAATTCTGTTACGCTGAAAAGAAATTTTAAGAAGATATATTATTTTTAAAAAAGACATATTATTAAAAGACACATAACCCTGAATAGATCAATATCCAGTAACAAGATTGAAGCAATGATTACAAACCTCCCAAATACAGGAGTCCAGGACATGCTGGATTCTGTGGGGAATTTTACCCAATATTCAAAGAAGAAATAAAACCTATTATCCTGAACATTTTTCAAAAAATAGAAACAGATGGAAAAGATCCAGACTCATTCTATGAGGCCAGCATTACCTTGAGCCCCAAACCAGGTAAAGACCCCATCAAAGAAGAGAATTTCAGACCAATATCCCTGATGAATATAGATGCCAAGATTCTCAACAAGATCCTAGCTAATAACATACCATCATACATTAAAAGGATTATCCCTGACAACCAGTGGGATTTTCCCTGAGAGGCAAGATCCATTCAACACTTGCAAATCAGTCAATGTGATAGAACAAATTAGTAATAGAAGAGAGAAGAACAACATGTTCCTCCAATTGATGCAGAAATAGCATTCAGTAAAATACAGCATCCTTTCCTGATTAAAACTCTTCAGAGTGTAGGGATAGAGGGATCATTCCTCAATTTCACAAATTCTATGTATGAAAAACCCACAGCGAATATCATCCTCAAGATCAGGTACATGGGTTGCCTGGGAGGCTCAGTTGGTTAAGCCTCTGCCTTCAGCTCAGGTCAGGATCCCAGGGTCCTGGGATCAAGTCGACATTGGGCTTCTTGCTCGGCAAGGAGCCTGCTTCTCTCACTGCCTCTTCATGCCTCTCTGCCTGCTTGTGTGTACTCTCTTGCTCTCTCTTTCGCAATTAAATAAAATCTTAAAAAAAAAAAAAAAGATCAGGAACATGACAAGGTTGCCCCCTGTCACCACTATTGTTCAACATGGTACTAGAAGTCAAACAAAAGCAATCAGACAACAAAGAGAAATATATTGTCAAAGAGTTAAGCTCTCTCTTTTTGCAGATGACATGACACTTTATGCGGAAAAACCAAAAGACTCCACACCCAAACTACTAGAACTCATACAGCAATTCAGTAATGTGGCAGGATACAAACCCAATACACCGAAATTAGTTGCTTTTATATACACTAACAATGAACCTGTGGAAAAAGAAATTAGAGAATCGATTCCATTTACAATAGCACCAAAAATCAAAAGGTACCTTGGAATAAACCTAGCAAAAGAGGTAAAGCATCTGTACTCAAGGAACTACAGAATATTTATGAAAGAAATTGAAGAAGACCGAAAAAGATGGAAAAACACTTCATGTTCGTGCTTCAGAAGAATAAATATCGCTAATATATCTATGCTGTTTGGAGTAACCTATACTTTCAGTACCATCCTGATCTAAATACCATCAGCATTTTTCAAAGTGCTGGAAATAAACATCCTAAAATTTACACCTAACCAGAAAAGATCCCGAGTCAATAGGAAATGTTGTCAAAGGAAAACACAGCTGGGGGCATCACATTGCCTGATTTCAAGCTTTACTACAAAGCTTGAAATACTCTTACATATACCCTTACTACCAAGACAACATGGTAGTGGCAGCAAAACAGACACACAGACCAATGGAACAGAATAGAAAGCCCAGATATGGACCCTCAACTCTATGGTCAAGTAATTGACAAAGCAAGGAAAAATAGCCAATGGAAAAAATTCAGTCTCTTCAATAAATGGTGCTGGATATCTATGTATGGAAGAATGAAACTCGACCATTCTCTTACACCACACACAAAGATAAATTTGAAATGGATAAAAGACCTCAACGTGAGACAGGAATCTATCAAAATCCTAGAGGAGAACATAGGCAGTAACCTCGTTGACGTCAGCCACAGCAACTGCTTTCAATACATGTCTCCAAAGACAAAGGAAACAAAAGCAAAAATGAACTTTTCTGACCTCATCAAGATCAAAAGTTTCTGCACAGCAAAGGAAACAGTCCACAAAAAATAGAGGTAACCCACTTTGGGAGAAGATATTCGCAAACGACAGTACAGACAAAGGGCTGATATCCAAGATCTAGAAAGAACCCCTTAAACTCAACACACACAAAACAGAAAATCACATCAAACAATGGGCAGAAGACATGAACAGACAGACACTTCTCCGAAGGAGACATAGGAATAGCCAACAGACACATGAAAAAGTGTTCATCATCATTAGTTATTGGGGAAATTCATATCAAAACCATATTGAGATACAACCTTACACCAGTTAGAATGGCAAAGAGTTGACAATGTATAAACAATGAACCTTGGAACACTGAAAAAATAAAATAAAATTCAAAATAAAATGAGAAGGCAAGAAACAACAAATATTGGAGAGGATGTGGAGGGAGGAGAACCCTCTTACACTTTTGTTGGCAATGCAAGTTGATACAGCCATATTGGAAAACAGTGTGCAGGTTCCTAAAAAAGTTGAAAATAGAACTATCTTGTGACTCAGCAATTGCACTACTGGGTATTTACTATGTACCTACTGGGAAGGGTCACATGAGTACCAATGTTCATAGCAGCCATGTCCACAATAACTACACTGTGGGATATGCCCTTCAACAGAGGAATGGTTAAAGAAGATGCGGTTTATATATACAACAGAACATTACTCAGCCATCAAAAAGCGTGGATACACAACTTTTGTATCGACATGGATGGGACTAGAGGAAATTATGCTAAATAAGTTAAGCAGAAAAAGTCAATTATCATAAAGTTTTACTTATTTGTGGAAGATAAGGAATCACATGGAGGATATTAGAAGGAAGGGAAAAATAAAGGAGTGGGAATCAGAGGGGGAGATGAACCTAGAAAGACTATGGACAGTGGGAAATAAAGTGAGGGTTGTAGAGAGGAGGGTGGTGACGGGATGGGTTACTCCAGGACGGGTATTAAGGGGGGCAGGTATTGCATGGAGCACTGGGTGTTATAAGCAAACAATGAATCCTGCTACACTATATCAAATACTAATGATATGCAGAAGCTTTTGATCTTGGAGAAGTCCCAAAAGTTCACTTTTGCTTTTG
This sequence comes from Mellivora capensis, assembly GCA_004024625.1. NCBI lineage: Eukaryota > Metazoa > Chordata > Mammalia > Carnivora > Mustelidae > Mellivora > Mellivora capensis. The sequence continues at coordinate 3,945 of PISX010021795.1, forward strand.
TTTCCTTTGCCTTTGGAGACATATCTTGAAAGAAGTTGCTGTGGCCGATGTTGAAGAAGTTACTGCCTATGTTCTCCTCTAGGATTCTTATGGATTCCTGCCTCATGTTGAGGTCTTTTATCCATTTCGAGTTTATATTTGTGTAGTGCACAGCAAAGGAAACAGTCAAGAAAACAAAGAGGGAACCTACAGAATGGGAGAAGTATTCGTAAATGACAATACAAAAGGCTGATATCAAAGATCTAGAAAGAACCCCTCAAACTCAACACACACAAAACAGATAATGATGTCAAAAAATGTGCAGAAGACATTAAGAGACAGTTCTCCAAAGAAAACATACAAATGGCTAATAGACACATGAAAAAATGTTCTACATCATTAGCCATCAGGGAGATTCAAATCAGAACAACATTGAGAAAGCACCTTTCACCAGTTAGAATGGTCAAAATTAACAAGACAGAAGACAACGTGTGTTGGAGAGGATGTGGGGAAAGGGAAACCCTCTTACACTGTTGGTTGGTTTGCAAGTTGGTTCAGCCACTTTGGCAAACAGTTTGGAGATTCCTTAAGAAATGAAAAATAGAGCTTCCCTACAACCCTGCAATTGCACTAGAGGGTATTTACCCGCAAAATGCAGAGATGGCAAACAGAAGGGCCTCCTGTACCCCAATGTTCATAGCAGAATGGCCAGGGTCGCCAAAATTTGGAAAGAAACAAGATACCCATCAATGGATGAACGGATAAGAAGATATGGTCCATATATACTATGGAGTATTATGCCTCCATTAGAAAAGATGAATACCCAATTTTTGTATCAACATGGACGGGACTGGAAGAGATTGTGCTGAGTGAAATAAGTCAAGCAGAGAGAGTTAATTATGATATGCTTTCACTTATTTGTAGAGCATAAGAAATAACACAGAGGACATGGCAAGATGGAGAGGAGAAGGGAGTTGGGAGACATTGGAGAGGGAGATGAACCATGAGAGAATGTGGACTCTGGGAAACAGACTAAGGATTTTGGAGGGGAGGAAGGTGGGAGGTTGGGTGAGCCTGGTCGTGTGTATTATGGAGGGCAAATAATGCATGGAACAGTGGGTGTGGTGCATAAACAATGATTTCTGGATCACTGTAAAGAAATTTTAAAATAAATAAATAAAGAAAGAAGATATATACAATGGAATATTACACCTCCATCACAAAGGATGAATACCCAACATTTGTATCTACATGGATGGGACTGGAGGAGATTTTGCTGAGTGAAACAAGTCAAGCAGAGAGAGTCAATTGTTATATGGTTTACTTACTTGTGAAGAATAAGGAATAACATGGAGTACATTAGGATAAAGCAAGGAAAAGTGAATTGGGGTAATTCGGACAGAGAAACGAACCAGGAGAGACTGTGGACTCTGAAAAACAACTGAGGGTTTTGGAGGGGAGAAGGATGGATGGATAGGTGAGTCTGGTTGGTGGTTATTAAGGAAGACATGTATTGCCTGGAGCACTGGGTCTGGTGCATAAACAATGATTCTTGGAACACTGAAAAAAATATAAAACTAAAGAAAAAGTTATTATGGAATATGTTATATTAATATTCTAGTTGTAATGGTAAATAGGTAAAAAAAGAACAAGAATCATGAGAATGAAATAAGGAAAAAAAGAATGAATGAAAAGTTGTATCTATGAAAGATACAGGTTTTTGGGTAATTCCAGGAACTTAATATGTGGTTTTCCCCTGATACTGGGGTTTTAACATTTTATGGGGTCCCTCTGGTGGTTGTCCTCTTGTTCTTCTGGCTCATCTTCTGGGGGAGGAGCCTGCCACTTTTTTTCCAATCAGTTTTTCTTGGGGTGAGTCACCCTGCGACCTATCATGGGGCTTGGCTCTGTGGAAACCGGTTTTTCAGGCTTTTGTTTTCTGCGGGCTTTTGTTCTTTGGCAGCTTTCAGCGTTTTTTCAGAGGGTCAGAACAAAGAATCTTTGTGCACTCAGACCTCCACCTCAGAGAGAAGCCTCACACTATTACCCTCTGGGTGGTCCACAGCACACAAGACTCCCACTCTGCAAACACTGCTGAATGGTGCAATCTCCCACAGGCTGTGTGCAACCCCAGCCATCATCCCAGTAGTGACCTGAGGGCCTGACTTGTTACTGTACCCCTGTGCCACTAAATCCACAAGTGATACTTGTCTGGGGAGCTCAGTTTTTGTGGCTGCCTTTGCCAGGACTGCTGTCCGAGTCCAGGCCCACACCAGATGGGCTCATACCCTGCAGCCACATATGTAGCAGAAGGCTGCAGACCAAGGGACCCCGAAAGGTGTTCACACCAGGTTCTGTCAGAGGTGGGCTGGATGCGCTTAGACACCACAGTCACACAGGTCACGGAAGTCTTAGGGCAGACAAAAGCTGCAGGTCGAGGGATCCTGACGGGATTTCACACCGGGCTCTCTCAGGTGCCAGTGGGAGTGCATTCAGCCCAAGCGGTGGTGCAAGTTGTGGAAAGCCACCTGCTCAAGGACCATGAACTGGGGGCCCTGCTGGACTCTCTCTGGCATGGATCGTCACCATCCTGGGACTATGGGCTTAGCCTCCTACCCATGACCGCCCAATTCCACCAGTTTCCCCTTAAGATTTTTTGCTATTTTTGAGTGCTTTTAACCAGACTCCATGGTGATGCTAGTCCCCAATCACTGGACACTTTCATATTGGGGTATTACTTTCCAAATGGGTCAATCCTGGTGTCTCTCTCTCCCTTCTGTTTATCTTCCAATATCTGTCCAGCGTTCCCACTCCACTTTACCTCTCCACTGATGTCTTCTTCCCCCATAGAGATCCAGAAGTTTTAAATTGTACATCTCAGGCTGATTTCATGGGTGTTCAGAGTGTTCTGGTATATATTTAGCCCACATTAGAGGACTGGTTGAAACAGGATCTCCTACTTCTCTTCCATCTTGCCCCTCCCAGTAGATGATCACTATTGAGCCTCGCTTGCATCTGGCACTTGGTAGGGTTCAGGAAATAATGGCATGGCTCCAGCCCCATGGGGCTCATTGTCCAGGACAGGTTGAGCCAGAAGTTAGAAGCAGGACATAGTGAAATCAGGGTGGCTTGTGGCTTTCTGTGGGATATTTGAAGGGTAGCACAGGATGAGCAGGGTCATGGGCTCTGGCAGCTGGATCTCAGGATTCACGTGGATTCCCTGTGTGAAAGCTGGGGAATATGTTTCAGACACAATGCCCAACGCTGCTCTCATGGACACTCCCCCCCAAACAGGACCCTACTGGACTGGGTCTGGTTTTCTGCTCTGCATATTAATCTCACCTGTTTCACTGGAAATCTAAGCAGCTCTCTCAATAGGTGGGCTGCTTTTCTATCCAAAAGAGTGAGCAGTCCCAACAGAATGGCAGTTCCTGATCACAAGTGTCTACCCACACAGATAATGAGTTAAAGAAGAAACTGTAGCCTGGATAACAAGGAGCCAGTTGTGACAGACGTCCTGGGCTGGTGCTCATATCCATGTGGAGACAGTGTGTGCCCCCTGAGGCCAGAGAACAGGCACTCATCATGCAGAGAGCCTGGGCTGTGCAGATGCTTCTCAGGGATTGTAGGAATTCCCAGCATGTGCTTTTGTGGAGAAAGAAAATTTGCCATAGAAGTTGAGGGAGGGAAATTCCCTATTGACTGGTGAGATCTCATCACATGAAGAGAAAGTTTTCTCATCTCAACATTTTCTCATCTACTTGGCTGTATGGAGAATAAGAGAAATTAGAGGTGGGAGAAAAAAACGTGATATATTCCTGAGTGAAGCTGAGAGTCTATAGAGGAAATCCCTGATCTCAAAAAGGAAGCCCCACCCCCCACTCCACCTGCTCCTGGGTCTCATCAAATTGCCTGATATCCCGAGTGCTTCAAATGTTCTGAGCACCCTCTGGTGACCCTAGATCCTCTTGGTGACCTGATTGCCTGCTGGTGTCCTGAGAGTCCCCTGGTGTCCTTAGTTCCTATGCAGCACAGCCTTTCCTCTGTCCCTGCAGGGAGGTTTGTGTCTGGGCTCACATTTAAATAGTCCATCAGCATTAATACATGCAACCCACTGCAGCCCCTTCCCTGGAGCCTGGTGGACCCAGCTCATGCCATTACTATGGAAGGTGAATCCAGCGGCTATGCAGGAGAGTCTCTGGGACCACCCCCCTCACCAAGTCTCCCCCGGAATCCAACAACTGCACCTCACACTGGACACCTGCAGACACAAGACATCCTGGTTAGGAAACTGTCACACAGCCATGGTTTCTTTCACTCATATCTGCTCACATCCTCAACATCTCTTGTTCACCGTGATTTACCTTTTATAATAGCAACAAGGTGGTCAGTATTATGGAGGGCACGCATTGCCTGGAGCACTGGGTGTGGTGACCAAAAAGCAGTTTATAAATTGTTTTGCCTCTGCTAAGTTATTACATAAATGATGAATTTATATCATATATGAATTCAGCTGTACATCTTAATAAAAACATTCTGACTTAGTCTTTAAAAAATAAATAAATAAAATAGCAACATGGAAAACCCAGTCAAGCACAAACTCCATTGTGAGTTGTCTGTGTTCTGTCCTGGTCATAGGATGAAACACCTGGGAAACCCAAGGCTGGGGGTCCTCTCCCAGCTGCAGGATCAGGGGGAAATGAACTGTCCCTCAGAAAAACGTATTACTTAAAGAATAACCCATGAAAAATTATACGAGTTACCAAGCATGCTTAGATATAGCCTTAAGAAAAACATATACTGGCAACAGGCCTCTGGGGGAGAGGACGATATAAGGCCTTGAAGCCCAGTAGCTGGGGATGCCTGGCCCGCTCGGGGCAGAATGCCGCCTGCTTCATTTTTCCGTTATCTCCTCTCCCCCCCCAACACCTGTGGTTAATTAGATAAGTCCTCTGAAAATCCTTGCTCAACTATAAATTTTATACTGCTTGACCAGACATATTTTGCACTCCTTCTTGTTTATCTACAAGGCATATGATTAATGTTTGGCCTTCTTTGGCTCTTCAGTTGATCACTGTCCATACCTAATAAAAACGGGACTGAAGAGTTGTTTGGGGCGAGAGTCTTTTCTTTTTCTTTTCTTTTTTTCTTTTTATTTAAGATTTTATTTATTTATTTGACAGAGATCACAAGAAGGCAGAAAAGCAGGCAGAGAGGGGGAGGGGGGAAGCAGGATCTCCACTAAGCAGAGTCCAATGTGGGGCTTGATCTCAGGACCCTGAGACCACGAACAGAGCCAAGGGCAGAGACTTAACCCACTGAGCCACCAAGGTGCCCGAAAAGTCTTTTTTTTTTTAATTAAAAAAGTTTTTAATTACTTTTCAATGTACTAGAATTCATTGTTCAGGCACCACACCCAGAGCTCCATGCAATACATACCCTCCACAATACCCACCACCAGGCTGGCCCAACTTCCTACCCCTCATCCCTCCAAAACCCTCATTTTGTTTCTCAGAGCCCACAGTCTCTCATGGTTCATCTCCCCCTCCGATTACCCCCAACTCCCTACTCTTCTCCATCTCCCCATGTCCTCCGTGTTATTCCTTATGCTCTGCAAATAAGTGAAACCATATGATAATTGACTCACTCTGCTTGACTTATTTCACTCAGCATAATCTCTTCCAGTCCCATCCATGTTGATGCAAAAGTTGGGTATTCATCCTTTCTGATGGAGGCATAATACTCCATAGTGTATATGGACCACATCTTCCTTATCCATTTGTCTGTTGAAGGGCATCTTGGTTCTTTCCAGTTTGGCGACCATGGCCATTGCTGCTATGAACATTGGGGTACAGATGGACCTTCTTTTCACTACATCTGTATCTTTGGGATAAATACCCAATAGGAGCACAGGGTTTTATACTGAACAGAAGGATCATTGAATATTATATCGAAAGTCAATGATGTACTATACCTTGGCTAATTGAGTTAGAAAAAAATATTCAGACCCTGGTTGCTTGATCTGTTCTGTGTTTCTTTGTTTCCATATAATCTCTTTATGCTCTAATCTTGCTATTTCCTTCTTTCTGCTATATTTAGGATTCAGCAGCTGCTTTTTCTCTAGCACCTTTAGGTGTAATGTTAGGTTATTTATTGGAAATTTTTCTTTCTTCTTGAGGTGCTCCTGTATGCTGTTTATTTCTGTCTTAGGACGATCTTTGCTGCAGAGAAATTACAGGATGGTGATAATGGTTTTCTACTATTTTCTTAAGTTTAATTTTATTTTTTCAGTGGAGGTTTTAACTCGTGTGTGTGTGTATGTGTGTGTGTGTGTTTGTGTGTGTGATCTTCTGGCTCCACTGGAGGTTTTTGTGATCCACAGTGAGTGCCACTGAGATTCTTATAAAGGTTTTGTTGACCTGCATCAAGATATTTATAATATATTGGCATTTGAGAACAAGAGGAAACTAATGTAACTGACTCTTTTTTATTTTTTACATGTTAGTATGTTTTTCTTCCTGTTACAACTAAGTTTCTAAGTCAGAGAGTAAATAGGTAAGCATAGAATAATGCCAAGCAGGCTCCCTTGGGGAAACTGCTCTATGGAGAGGAAACCCCAGACCCCGACAGGAAATATGCCATAACTGCAATCGGCACCTGCTCCTGGGATTGAAGACTAAATTGGTAGTAGTGTGCACCCTCTGCTGGTCTGATACCCTTGTAGTTTGAGGTTTGTGTCTGGGCTCACACTGATGTACCCTCACTGTGCCTTTCACACAGTCATACACGGCTGTGTCCTCGGCTCTCAGGCTGTTCATCTGCAGATAGAGCATGTTCTTGTCGTTGTCTCTGGAGATGGTGAATCGGCCCTTCACAGCGTCTGCATAGCTTGTGCTACTTCCAACATAGCTAATAACTGCGACCCACTGCAGCCCCTTCCGCGGAGCCTGGCGGACCCAGCTCATGCCATAGCTACTGATGGTGAATCCAGAGGCTGCACAGGAGAGTCTCAGGGACCCCACAGGCTTCACCAGGTCTCCCCCAGATTCCACCAGCTGCACCTCACACTGGACACCTACAGACACAAGACATACTAGTCAGGAATCCGTCACACACCCGTGGTTTCTCTTACTCCTACCCACTCACATCCTCAATGTCTCTTGTTCTCCATAAATTACTGTTTAAAAGAGCAACAAGGAAAACCCAGCCAAGCACAAACTCCATGGTGACTTCTCCGTGTTCTGTCCTGCTCAGTGAATGTGGACACATGGATATCCCAGGGCTGGGGCTCCTCTCCCAGCTGCATAGTCCGGGCTGGGCTGTTTTATTCAGTGGAGGGAAGACCCTATTTACATGTCCTCTGAGTATATAGTTAGCTCCAGACTCAGGTTCAATTGTTTACAAGTTAAAAACAAAGATTGCATTGTTTGTAGATCACTTTGTTTAGACAGCACTTTGGCAATATATAGTAATTATTTTGTTTCTTTAAAAAATGTATTTATTGGGCCCCTGGGTGGGTCAGTGGGTTAAAGCCTCTGCCTTTGGGTCAGGTCATGATCCCAGGGTCCTGGGATCGAACCCTCATTGGGGTTTCTGCTGAGCCTAGAGCCTGCTTCACCACCCCCCTCTCTCTGCCTGCCTCTCTGGATACTTGTGATATCTGTCTATCAAATAAATAAATAAAATCTTTAAAAAATGCATTTAACAGGACATCAATATAAATTCCCATTCAGAGTTAATTATTTTATCAGAGACAAGTGTGAATATACCTTTAGTATATGAATGAATAAACTATGCCAAAAGTAATAGGATTATCAGTTTCCAAGCTTTCTGTTGTGTTCCATTGTCCTGTGTGTCTGTTTTTATGCCAGCACCATACCGTTTTGATGACAACAGCTTTGGAATCTAGCTTGAAATTGGAGTGTGGTTTCTCCAGGTGAATTAGTCGCCTGTTTGCTTTCTTTCTTTCTTTTATGAAAATTTTTCTTATATTTTTAAAAATTTCTTTTCAGTGTCCAGAATTCATTGTTGATGCACCACACCCAGTGCTCCATGCAATACATGCCCTCCTTAGTGCCCAACACAAGGCTCACCCACCCCTCCCCTCCAAAACCCTGAGATGGTTTTTCAGAGTCCATAGTCTCTCATGGTTCGTCTCCACCTCCATTTCCCCCCTAGTTCCTTCTTCTCTCCACCTCCCCATGTCCTCCGTCTTATTCTTCATGCCCCACAAATAAGCAAAACCATATGATATTGGACTCTTTCTGCTTGACTTATTTCACACAGCATAATATCTTCCAGTCTCATCCTTGTTGATACAAAAGTTGGGTTTTCATCCTTTCTAATATAGGCCTAATACTCCATAGTGTATATGGATCACATCTGCCTTATCCATTCATCTGTTGAAGGGCATCTTGGTTCTTTCCCCAGTTTGGCGACCGTGTTCTTTGCTGCTATGAACATTGGGGTACAGATGGCACTTCCCTTCACTTGATCTGTATATTTGGGCTAAATTCCGAGTAGTTTAATTGCAGGGTCATAGGGAAGCTCTACATTAATTTCTTAAGGAATCTCCACACTGTTTTCCAAAGTGGCTGAATCAACTTGCATTCCCACCAACAGTGTAACAGGGTTCCCCTTTCTCCACATCCTCTCCAACAAATGTTGTTTACTGCCTTGTTAATTTTGGCTACTCTTACTGTTGTGAGGTGTTATCTCAATGTGTTTTTTTTTTTTCTTTTCAGCTTAACAGAATTCATAGTTTTTGCACCACACCCAGTGCTCCATGCAATGCCTGCCCTCCATAATATCCACCATCTGGCTTCCCCAACCTCCCAACCCCCGCCCATTCAAAACCCTCAGGTTGTTTTTCAGAGTCCATAGTCTCTCATGGTTCATCTCCCCCTACAATTTCCCTCAACTCCGTTCTCCTCTCCATCTCCCCATGTCCTCCTTGTTATTTGTTATGTTCCACAAATAAGTGAAACCATATGATAATTGACTCTGTCTGCTTGACTTATTTCACTCAGCATAATCTCTTCCAGTCCTGTCCATGTTGCTACAAAAGTTGGGTATTCATCCTTTCTGATGGAGGCATAATACTCCATAGTGTCTATGGACCACATCTTCCTTATCCATTCATCCGTGGAAAGGCATCTTTTTTCTTACCACAGTTTGGCGACTGTGCCCATTGCTCCTATAAACATTGGAGTACAGATGGCCCTTCTTTTCACCACATCTGTATCTTTGGGGTAAATACCCAGTAGCGCAATGACAGGGTCATAGGGAAGCTCTATTTTTAACTTCTTGAGGAATCTCCACACTGTTTTCCAAAGTGGCTGCACCAATTTGCATTCCCACCAACAGTGTAAGAGGGTTCCCCTTTCTCCACATCCTCTCCAACACACGTAGTTTCCTGTCTTGCTCATTTTGGCCGTTCTAACTGATGTGAGGTGGTATCTCAATGTGGCTTTAATTTGAATCTCCCTGATGGCTAGTGATGATGAACATTTTTTCATGTGTCTGATAGCCATTTGTATATCTTCATTGGAGAAGTGTCTGTTCATGTCTTCTGTCCATTTTTTGACGTGTTTGTCTGTTTTTTTTTTGTCTGTTGAGTTTGAGGAGCTCTTTACTGATCGTGGATATCAGCTCTTTGTATTGTCTGTTGGGAATATCTTTTCACATTCTCTCAGTTGCCTTTTTGTTTTGTTGACTGTTTCCTTTGTTGTGCAGAAACTTTTGATCTTGATGAAGTTCATTTTTATTTTTGTTTCCTTTGCCTTTGGAGACATATCTTGAAATACTTGCTGTGGTCAATGTCAATGATGTTACTCCCTATGTTCTCTTCTAGGATTCTGATGGATTCCTGCCTCATGATGAGTTCTTTTATCCATTTCGAGTTTACCTTTGTGTACGGTGTAAGAGAATGGTCGAGGTTCATTATTCTACATATAGCTGTCCAATTTTCCCAGCACCATTTATTGAAGAGACTATCTTTTTTCCATTGTATATTTTTTCCTACTCTGGAATGTATTATGTATTTGTTTATTTGTTTATTTTTGGTTTTGGATGCAAAGGATTTTTAATTTAATTTAATTTAAAATTTTTTTGGATTTTTTAAAAAAGAGGTTATATTTGCCAAAAGCTTCCTTACAAATCACTTAATATACTTAAATATGAATCATCCCATAAATAAAGTCTTGTTTGTCCCTTTTCCATTAAAACTTATGCCATGTTCTCCTAATGAAGCATTAATTTTCAAAAATATTATTCTGATGTTTGCTTGATATCCTGTTATGTAAATGTGATATACTTCATTTTAAAATTACCTTATTTTTGGGCGTAGAGACTGCTTCTGATTTTCATTATAAGAAATAACATGTTAAAAAAATCCTTATATGTAAATATTTGCATCTTTGATTATTTCATTCATATAAAGCCCTAAAAAATAGAATTACTAATGTATATTTTTTCTGCTTTGTTGAAGATTATTTGACCATAGCGTTGAGGGCCCATATCTGGGCTCTACTCTGTTCCATTGGTCTATGTGTCTGTTTTGATGCCAGTACCATGCTGTCTTGGTGATCACAGCTTTGTAGTAAGGCTTGAAATCAGGTAATGAGATGCCACCAGTTTTATTTTTGTTTTTCAACATTTCCTTAGTGATTCGGGGTCTCTTCTGATTCCATACAAATTTTAGGATTATTTGCTCCAACTCTTTGAAAAATACCGGTGGAATTTTGATGGAAATGGCATTAAAAGTATAGATTGCTCTAGGTAGTATAGACATTTTAACAATGTTTATTCTTCCGATCCAAGAACATGGAATGGTCTCCCATCTTTTTACATCTTCTTCAAATTCTTTTATGTGTATTCTGGTGCTATAGTAAATGGAATATATATATAGAAATGAAATTTAAAAAATGATCACACAAAAAAAGAATATTAAAAAAAGGGGAGCCTGGTTTTCCAGCTTCATCTGCTGCTCCCCCTGCTGGTGCTCTCCCTCTCTCTCAAATAATTTATTTTTTTAAAATTTCATTTCTTTTCAGCATAACAGAATTCATAATTTTACACCACATCCAGTGCTCCATGCAATGCGTGCCCTCCATAATACCCACCACCAGGCTCTCCCAACCTCCCACCCCCACCACTTCAGAACCCTCAGGTAGTTTTTCAGAGTCCATAGTCTCTCATGGTTCATCTCCCCCCCAATATCACTCAACTCCCTTATCCTCTCCATCTCCCCGTGTCCTCCGTGTTATTTGTTATGCTCCGCAAATAAGTGAGACCATATGATAATTGACTCTCTCTGCTTGACTTATTTTACTCAGCATAATCTCTTCTAGTCCTGTCCATGTTGCTACAAAAGTTGGGTATTCATCCTTTCTGATGGAGACATAATACTCCGTAGTGTATATGGAGCACATCAAATAATTTAATTAATTTTTTTAAATTTATATTCAATTAACCAACATATAGTACATCATTTTTGTCTGATATAGTGTTCAATGATTCATTATTGCTTTTAACATGCAGTGTTCATTATATCACATGACCTCAGTGATGGAGGCAGATTTCAGATTATGGATTCAGTCTTCTTATTAGCTTTATTCTGTCCATTTACTGCTTTTCTTGAAACAGTCTTGGTGTATTGATAATTCTATTTTTTTTTATTTGCCCTTGGTTATCCAAATGTTACTCCATAAATATCTTAGTATTTTCTTCATTGTCATTTTTGCATGTTTGCTGCCAGTTTTTTCTTTCTTTCATTTTTATATTTTATTTTAATTTTTTAAATTTTTATATATTTATTTATTTATTTTTATTTCATTTCTTTTCAGTGTAACAGAATTCATAGTTTTACACCACACCCAGTGCTCCATGCAATGCGTGCCCTCCATTATACCCACCACCAGGCTCACCCAACCTCCCGTCCTCCACCCCTCCAAACCCTTGTCTTTGAACTTGGATTATGTTTATTTAAGATTTTCTTATTTCCCAAGTTTACCTAATTTTTTAAAATTCCATATACTTTTTCTAAATACCGATTTCAATCTCCTTGATTTTTTTTGCATCTGTATTGTCTGTATTTGTTTTTCTTTGTTCTCATAATCTTAATGTTAATTGAATAAGAAAAGTAACAATGACATTGGGTATTATATGCATCTCATGAATTATTGAACTCTACATAAAATACATATGTTGTGCTGTATGCTGGCCAACTGAACAGAATAAAAAAATACATGAATGAAGTCAGGGGGAAAAGTACCAATGATCTTTTTACAAGAAAAAAAATCCTTATTCATAGGCAACACAGGGCACATAGAAGAGACAATACAATCAGGAGAAGGAAGACCAATCCTGCAAACATCTCACTTCCTTCTTTACACATTTGCAGAGGTTCATTCAGTACATCAGTGTGAGACTAGCATAAAGTCAGACTTATAGGCAGTACAACACATTATGGAGCCCAGAAGTAAACATGTCCACATAAGTCAGCATATTCTCTGCAAGATGTCTAAGAATACACAATGGGGAAAGGATAGTGTCTATAGCCAATGGCATTGTAAACCCACATGCAAACTAATGATATTTTGTCCTTATCTTACAACATACAGATATATAGTCCAGACGATTTCAAAATTGATTAAAGACTTAAGCAAAATACCCACCCCTGAATCCCCTAGAAGAAAACAAAGGGGAAAAAAGTAAAGGACACCTTAACCTGCCTGAATAGCAAGTATGACAAATGCAATAATAACAATAAAGAAATTCCCTGATTAAAATTTGGGCCCAGGATGGGGTGCCAGGATGGCTCAGCTGGTTATGCCTCCAACTCTTAATTTCTGCTCAGGTCATGATCTATGGTCCTGCTATGAAGCCCCATATTAGACTCTGTGCTCACTGGGAATATGCTTGATATGTTTTCTTTCTGTCTCCTTTTGCTCCTCCACTCACTTTCCCTTTTTATCTAAATAAATAAATCAAAACTTTTTAAAAATGAGCCATGGTGGTCTTCCATGTCCATTTCTTTATAGAAGACAAATAAGGGCTCTGGGTGATTACATTGAGTAAGCATCTGATTTCATGTTAGGTCATGATCTGGTTTCAAGCCCCACATCAGGATCTGTGACCAGCTAATAATAGGCTTCTCCCTCTCCTCCTTTCCCTCCCCTTACATGTAAAATCTCTGTCTGTCAAATAAATGAATAAAATCTTACAAAGAATACATAAGTTCATCAATGTTCAACAACACTAATCATCAGAGAGATCCAATCCCAAACCACTGAGATATCAACCCAGAGCTCTTTCCAAGGCTATGAATATAACAAACTAAAGAAAATGAGAATGGACCCCATGTGAGAATGGACCTCCACCAAGAATGTGGTGAGCAGGGACCCCTGGAATGCTCTGGATGGGAGTACCATATAGTGTCATTACTATGGAAACCAGCGTGGGGAATACAACCCACTAAAAAGTTCCAAGTCTGTTCCTGTAAAAGTCAATTCATTTCTACCTGCATGTGAGGAAGGTCTAGACCTCAGGTTGTGGGGAGAGGCAGTACCAGGAGACGGATGGACTCAGAGGAGGTGTCTTAATCTATTCCTGCACACCTGCGAGAGAGAGGAGGTGACAGAGACCCCAGAGTGGACAGCTGCTGTCAGAACACATGTCAGACACTAGGTTCAGCACCTCTCCATTCTGAGGAGCCTGAGGTGGGTTGGCTCAGTTTGTGCAGACTCCATACATGAGAACATTGTTGATGGTGGGACAGCATGAAGCCTGAGGCAGGGGAGCTCATCATCTGGGTAGGGGGAAGCAAGAGGTAAACAAAGCCCAATCAAAACACTGTCACCGTGGGCTCCGTGTGTGAATGCCACAGGCTACATGGCCTATGTCCTCTTTGAGAATGCTGACCTTCACTCAACATCATGTCCTGAGTTTCCCCTGGGCTGATGTGTGCATCAGTAGTGTGACTTCTTATTGTAAAATATATTCCACTGATGGATGTTTTCTACTTGGATTATTCCTTTAATTTAGAAAGACTTTTCTAAATTATTTAAAATAATTAATTTAATAATAAATTTTAATTTTTCTAATTATTATTCTCAACTTCTAACACAAATAAAGATGTTATAAATATTCATACGCCATTTTATGTAAACATTTTTCTGTAGCAAACACTTATGTGTGGGATTTCCAGGTCACGCATTATTGGTATCCATCTCTAGCTTCATCAAAAGAAGGCAAATGTTTTTCCAGGGCTGCTTTTTCATTGTTCATTCCCTCTTAAAAGGTGTGAGGACTGAGGTATAATACTTTCTCATCAGGATGGTATGGTCAGTGTTTCCTTCATACCTGAGATATTGTGGTGACTGTGTAGGGCATCTCATTGTTGTTTGACTTGAATTTCCCCTGAAATCCGTGGTGGGGCGTGACCTCTTCTGTGCTTACCTATCATCTCTATACCCTCCTGGATCCGATGTCCACAAAAGGCTCTGCCTATTTTACAGATGATTAATGCCTTTTTTACATTGTGTTTTTGGTGTTCTTAGCATACTCATGATGCAAGTCCTTTGTTGGTTATGCAATTTGTGCACATTATCCCTTAGATTTTAACTTGTCTCTCCTCATCATGATTGACAAGTGGGCAGGAAAAAAGTGTTTTATTTTTACAAAGTCAACAAAACAAAGAGGCAACCCACGGAATGAGAGAAGATATTTGCAAATGACAGTACAGACAAAAGGTTGATATCCAGGATCTATAAAGAACTTCTCAAACTCAACACACACAAAACAGATAATCATGTCAAATAATGGGCAGAAGATATGAACAGACACTTCTCCAATGAAGACATACAAATGGCTATCAGACACATGATAAATATTCATCATCACTAGGCATTAGGGAGATTCAAATAAGAACCACATTGAGATACCACCTCTCACCAGTTAGAATGGCCAAAATTAGCAAGACAGGAAACAAAGTGTGTTGGACAGGATGTGGAGAAAGGGGAACCCTCCTACACTCTTGGTGGGAATGCAAATTGGTGCAGCCACTTTGGAGAACAGTGTGGAGATTCCTTAAGAAATTAAAAATAGAGCTTCCCTATGACCCTGCAATTGCACTACTGGATATTTACCTCAACGTTACAGATGTAGTGAAAAGAAGGACCATCTTTACCCCAATGTTCATAGCAGCAATGTCCACATTTGCAAAACCGTGGAAAGAGTCAATATGCCCTTCAACAGACGAGTGAATAAAGAAGATATGGTTCATATATACAATGGAGTATTATGCCTCCATCATAAAGGATAAATATCTGACTTATACATCAACATGGACATGTCAAGAGGAGATTATGCTGAGTGAAATAAGTCAAGCAGAAAGAGTCAGTTATCATATGGTTTCACTTATTTGTGGAGCATAAAGTGTAACATGGAGGATTTTGAGAGAAGGAGAGGAGAAGAGAATGGGGGGAAATTGAAGGGGAGATGAATCCTGTGAAACTGTGGACTCAGAGAAACAAACTGAGGGTTTTGGAGTGAGGGGGACTGGTGGGTTAGGTGAGCCTGGTGGTGGGAATTCTGGAGGGCACATATTGCATGGAGCACTGGGTGTGGTGCATGAACAACGATAGTTGGAACACTGAAAAAATAAAATTTGAAAAAAGAAGATATTGAAAAGAAATGAAAGGATGGAAAAATTCACCCTAGAAGAATGAATAAGATGTAGATCTCATTCCCAGGTTTTTAACCAATACAAATATAAATATGAAATCTGAACTAGAATTTAAATCGACGATTTTAAGTATACCAGCTGGACTTGAAAAAAGGGTAGAAGACATTAAGAATCCTCTTACTGCCATGATAAATGAACTAAAATTGAATCAGGCCCAAATTAAAAACAAACAAACAAGCTCTAAAACTGAGACACAATCCCAAGTGGAGGCCATAAGAAATAAGATTGGATGAAGGAGAGGGGAAATCGCGGGTACACAAGATAAAATTATAGAAAATAAGGACTGAGAAGATGATGGAAACCAAGATAATGGACCACAAAGGTAGACTTAGGGAACTCAGGTTTGTTTTTTTTTTTTAAACATAATAATATTTGTATCACAAGCGTCTCTGGAGATGAACAAAGAGAAAAGGGGGGATTAGATTTATTCTGTAAGATAGTAGCTGAAAAGTTCCATAATAGGCAGAAGGACACAGACACCAAAACCTAGGAAGTACAGGGAATTCATGTTAAATCCAACAAAAGCTGATGATCTCTAAGGCGTATCATAGTCAAACTCATAAAATACAACACAGAGAAGGAAAGAATCCTGAAAGAAACTAGGGAACAAAAGAGTTAATCCTTATGGCTTTCAGTAGAGCACAACTCTGTAATGTGATCATCAGAAGCAAATCCCACAGAGTCATCACATCCACATCTTCTGGAAAGTTTGAAAAATCATCTCCCTTAAATTAAAGTTCCAGAAACTCTAGGAAACCCTGACTCCCTTGTACCAAAGTTCTCCTTGTGCAGGTCCACTGCATCATTCCACAGAGCCCTGGGATAGTCAACTGGTTAGTCCTATCTGTGGGAGGGAACATGTAAGCAACCCACTCTGAATCTCACTGAAGAAAATTATCAGGTACTTTTCACAACAAAAGCATGAGAAAAACTCCAGAGCATCAGTGCTTGGGTTCATGTGTCACTAATGTCTTCATCTGTTCCAGCTACTGTAACAAGGTACACAGACTGAGTGGCTTTAAACAACACACGCTAATTTCTCACAGTTCTGTAGTCTCGGAAGTCCCATGTCAAGGTGTAGAGAGATTTGGTGTCTGGAGAGCCTACACATCTTGGAATGTCCTTTCCCTGTCACCTCATGTGGGGCCAGGATTCAAGGATCTTTCCCAGTCCTGGTGTGCAAAGGCACTAATACCATCAAGAGATTGCATCTCCTGACCTATGTGCTTCCCTGAGACGACTCCTCCTCATCCCATCCCATTGTCCTTAGGATTCCCCTGTGATGGTAGAGGTCACACACATTGAGCTGGTAACAACTAAAGGATCAATTAGTTATTCCCGGCAGGTGGAAGGCCACTCCAATCCAGCACCTCAACCTGAGGATTCTCATGGATCCAGTAGAAGCTTCTGGTCTCTGTGTGCACCCAAGGGACACAAGACCTTCAGAACCAGCTTGTGACCTTGGGGAGTGAACAGACTCCCCCTCAGATACTGTGTAGAACTTGGTCTATTTTGGAGGACACAAGATGGTGGGGAAGTAGGGGGAGGCACCGGTTCAACCTGTACCCTAAAGTGCTCTGATTACCTACCAACGAACTCTGATCACCCATGAAATCAGACTGAGATTAAAATTATACACTTCTGGAGATCTACGGGGACAGAAGACACCAGAGGGCAGATAAAGTGAAGTGGAACATTGGACTGATATTGGAAGATAACCAAAAGGGCGAGGGAGCCACCAGAAGCGACCCACTGGGAAGTAAAACCCCAATACTGGGGTGCCCTGTGATTGGGGGTCAGCATTAACTTGGAGTCTGGTTTAAAGCACTCAAAAAGTGCAAAGGATCATGGAGGGAAATTGTGGGAATTGGGGCGGTGAGGGACAGGGGCTAACTCATGACAGCCACTGCTGGTGCTGAGCCAGATAGAGTGCAGTCAAGTAGCCAGGTCTTAGTCTTGGTCCCTGAGTCACAGGCGAGTCTGAGAGTGTTTGGGTGGCAGCTCTCATGAGTTTGAGGGAGCATCACCAGCTGGCAGAACCACAGCCTTTTGCACTCTCCATGTGTATGCTACGTGACCTGAGTCTGTGTCACGCCCCACACCTTCCCCTGAGAGAGGTGTGTGCAGGTGCCAGCCAGCACTCTTTCAGACCCCAGAGAGTCTCAGCACTCCCAGCCCGGGTCAGCGTGAAAATCTCAGTGGGCTCTTGCTGCTTGGGACCTCTCTGGTGGTCTGGACCTGGACAGACAGCCGAGGCTATCGTGGTTTTGGGTACAACCAGGGGTTCCTGTGACCCCAGAGACCCTGACTGGGAACATGCTCTGCCAGCAGCAAAGGGGGAATCTATGTGCTCTGGAGCACCCAGAGGGGAACAGACTGAGGCTTCTCTCGGAGAGGGTGGTCTGGGTGCAGTTTACTTTCCTCTAAAACTCCAAAAACCATCAAAGGCAGTTAAGGGATGAGAAAACAAATGAACAAATAACAAAAAAAAAAAAACCTTCAGAGAACAAAAGCCTGAAAAACCGGCTTCCGAAGATCCCACCCCCTTGATGGGGGCAAGAGGACTTAACTCCAGCAAGACACCCTAAAAACCCAAGAGGAAGACCCCTTCCCCAGAAAGCCAAACAACAACAAAAAGAGCAAAACCAACAAAAAGACAAGAGGAAAACCACCACTACTTCATAGATACAACTTTTATTATTAATTCGTTCCCACTATTCTTGTTCTTTTCATTTTTTATATTTTTATATATAACTTTTAAACCTATTTACCATCACAGTGAAATGTCCAGTACATCAAATTCCATAATAACTTTTTAACCTGAGCTTTTTGATACATATACCTTGTTTTTCTTTTGTTTTTCTATTTTTTTTATTTTTTTAATTTAATTTAATTTTAGTCTGGTTTATTCTTTTTTTCCCTAATATTCACATAGAGATAAGCTTCAAGGTAATCCCCTTTCCCCAATCAATGCTACCCCTAGAGGGAAACCAGTTTTTAATCCCCCTTTATCTTAGGAATGCTGAGTCCTTTAACAAAGATATCAAGATACATCCAGAAGGAATCAAAATAACCTTCCTTGCCCACACTGAGAATTTATAACCACCCTTCCATCCTTTTCTCCTGCCAGTGTTTCTGTATATTTGTGTTTGTCCTGGTAGTATATAAATCTTATACTTGGGGTTCTTTTTGACGAGGTTCCTTTTTAAAATTTATTTATTTTTTTCCCTCTTGTCATCTACTTTTTTTTAAGAATTTATTTTTTTATTTGTGATACAAAGATCACAAGCAGGCAGAGAGGCAGGCAGGGGGGGGGGATCAGGCTCCCCACTGAGCAGAGAGCCCAATGTGGGGCTCAATCCCAGGACCCTGAGACCATGACTTGAGCCGAAGGCAGAGGCCTAACTGATCCACCCAGGCACCCCTCTTGTCATTTACATTTGTCAGTCTTTTGTTTGTCTGTTTTTGTTTGTATACTTCATAAATCTTATCTTGGGGCCCATTTGGGCTATGTCTTCTCTCTTATTTTATCTTTCACTGGGGTGAACTCCTGTCATGATCCCTCCACCCACAGCCTTCCATGACCTGTGCCTCTGCTGGCTATGAGAGTACCTGGCCTGGGTGTGGACCCCAGACAGCAGTCCTGGCAACGGCAGTTATCTGGGCTTGGGCTCACCCAGACCAATAAAGCTCACAGTTTTAGTGGCACAGGGTGGGGGCAGAGACAAGGGGGGGCCTTGGGCGACCAATGACACTGTAGCTGGGGATGTGCACCACCTGTGGGAGGATGCTGTGTTGCGAAGTTTGCAGAGGCAGAGTCTATATGTACTAGACCATGCAGAGCAGAGCAGAGCAGACTGAAGCTTCTCTCTGAAGTGGAGTTCTGTTCCAGAGAACAAAAGCCTGAACAACCAGTTTCCACAGAGCCAAGTCCCTTGATAGGGGGCAGGGCGACTCAGCACAAGCAGGACTGACCTAAATATAATGCTGAGGGTCCTTCCCCCAGAAGACAAGATGAAAGCAGAAGAGAACAACCACCAGGGTCCCGATAAAACTGTAAAACCCCAACATCAGAGGAAAACAATATATTAAGCTCCCAGAATTGCCCCCAAATCTGTATATTTCATAGATACAACTTTTATTTCTTCTTTCTTTCTTTTTTAAAATTTATTCTCACAATTCTTGTTCTTTTAATTTTTCAACCTACTTGCCATTACAAACAAATGTTTAATATAACATATTCCAGGGCGCCTGGGTGGCTCAGTGGGTTAAGCCTCTTCCTTTGGAACAGGTCATGATTTCAGGGTCCTGAGATCGAGTACCACATTGGGCTCTCTGCTCAGCAGGGAGCCTGCTTCCTCGTCTCTCTACCTACTTGCGATCTTTCTCTGTCAAATAAATAAATTAGATCTTAAAAAAATATTCCATAATAACGTTTTAATTTGAACTTTGTCATACATATACCTGTGTTTCTTTTTCTTTCCTTTTATTTTTGATTCATAGAGATATAATCTTAAAGGTAATCTCTTTTCCCTATTAAATACAACACCTCTATGTAAACCACTTTTAATTTCCTTGTATCTCTGGAAAGTTGAGTCTTTTTTGAAAGATTTTATTTATTTATTTGACAAATACAGATCACAAGTAGGCAGAGAGGTAGGCAGAGAGAGAGAGGAGGAAGGAAGCAGGCTCCCTGCTGATCAGAGAACCCAATGTAGGGCTCGATCCCAGGACCCTGGGAGCATGACCTGAGCCAAAGGCAGAGGCTTTAACCCACTGAGGCAGTGGGTTAACCCAGGCGCCCCAAGTTGAGTCTTTTAACAAAGATAATATTCACCCCGGGAGAACCAAAATAACCTTCTTTGCCCACATGGAGAGTTTAAAACCACCTACCCAAATTATTCGCCTGTTAGTGATTCTGTGTATTTGTTTTTTGTTTTTATACTCTATAAATCTATTCTTGGGGTTCATTTTGTCTGGGTTTTTTCTTTTTTCTCCTTGTCTATTACTTTTGTTGGTCTTCTTGTTTGTACATTTTTTTTAATGTACCTTATAAATCTTACTTTTCAGGCTCTGTTTGGGCTGGATTTTCTCTCTTTTTTCTCTTTTTCTTTTTCTGTCTCTCTTTTATTTTTCTTTCTTTTTGGTCATGACCTCCTATTACCCTGAAACTTTCCAGAGTGTACCTTGCCTGGATCTGTAGATCTCCTCATCCACCCATCACCAAAATGACTAGCAGAAGGAATACCCAACAGAGAAAAAATTCACAGACTGTGCCCTCTGCCACAGAACTACTGGATATGGACATAACAGAATATCAGAATGGGAATTCAGGTAACAATTATCCAGGCAATGGCTAGGTTGGAGAAGACCATTAGTGGCATCATAGAAACGCTAAGGGCAGAAGTGAGGGCTGATCTGGCAACATTAAAAAATACTACCAACGAAATCCAATCTAATCTAAATACTCTAAATCTAGCATAACTGAGGCAGAATATTGAATTAATGAACTAGAAGACAAACTGATAGAGAAGAAGGATCAGGAGGAGGCCTGGAACAAACACCTTAGAAGCCATGAAAACAGAATTAGGGAAATAAATGACGTCATGAAATGTTACAACATCAGAATTATTGGGATCCCTGAGGGGGTGGAGGAAGAGAGAAGACTAGAAGATATGGGTGAACAAATTCTGGATGAAAATTTCCCTGACCTAGGGAATGGAACAAGTTTTCGTGTCCTAGAGTCAGAAAGGATAACCCTCAACATCAACAGGTCTAGAAAGACCTCCAGATAGTTAATTGTGAGATTCATGAAACATTATTTTAGACAAAGCGTTTCAAGGGCAGCCAGGGGGAAGAGATTCTTTATGTGCAGAGGAAGGTCCATCAGAATAAGATCAGACCTATCCACAGAAACCTGGCAAGGCAGAAAGGGCTGACAAGATGTATTCAGAGCACTAAATGAGAAGAACATGCAGCCAAGAATACTTTATCCAGAAAGGGTTACATTCAAAATGGATGGAGAGATAAAGAGCTTCTAAGACTGGCAAGGTTTAAAAGTGTATGTGACCACAAAGCTGGCAGTACAAGAAATATAAAGTGGTATTCTATTAAAGAAGAAACAACCCAAGAGTGACATAGACCAGAAATTTACAGAGACAATATAGAAACAAGGACTCTCAGGCAACATTATACAATAAAAGCATATCTTTCTATAATCACTCTCAACGTGAAAGGCTTAAATGCTCCCCCCAAACAGCACAGGGTTACAGAATTTATAAAGTAACAGGACCCATCTATATTCTGTGTACAAGACACTTATTTGGAACCTAAAGATACATCCAGAGTGAAAATGAAGGGGTTGGAGAAGCATCCTTCATGCCAGTGGACATCAAAAGAAAGCTGGGGTAGTGACTCTCATATCAGATAAATTAGATTTTAAGTTAAAGACTGTAGTTACAAATACAGAAGGAGGGCGCCTGGGTTGCTCAGTGGGTTAAGCCTCTGCCTTCAGCTCAGGTCATGATCCCAGGGTCCTGGGATCGAGCCCCACATCGGGCTCTCTGCTCAGCAGGGAGCCTACTTTCTCCCTCTCTCTCTGCCTACTTGTGATCTCCGTCTGACAAATAAATAAATGAAATCTTAAAAAAAAATACAGAAGGACACTACATCATTCTTAAAGGGTCTATCCACCAAG
Organism: Mellivora capensis; assembly: GCA_004024625.1. Taxonomy (NCBI): domain Eukaryota; kingdom Metazoa; phylum Chordata; class Mammalia; order Carnivora; family Mustelidae; genus Mellivora; species Mellivora capensis. The sequence goes on from PISX010021795.1 coordinate 26,369, forward strand.
AAGATCTAAAACTTTAAATATTTATGTCCCCAACATGGGAGCAGCCAACTACATAAGCCACATGTTAATAAAAGTAAAGAGTCATACTGATATGAATGCATCGATTTTATGCAATCTTAACACAGCTACTCTAAGTAATAGACAGATCATCCAAACAGGAAAACAATAAAGAAACAAGAGCTTTAAATGACACATTGGAGCTGATGGATCTCATAGATATATATATAGAAACCTCCACCCTAAAACAACAGAATACTCATTCCCCTTGAGCATCCATAGAACATTCTCCAGAATAGACCACATACTGGGTCACAAATCAGGGCTCAACCGATACCAAAAGATTGAGATTATTCCTTGCATATTCTCACACCACAGTTCCTTGAAACTGGAGCTCAATCACAAGATAAATGTTTGGAAGGAATTGAAACACTTGGAAGCTAAAGACCATCCAGCTCAAGAATGTTTGGATCATCCAGGAAATCAAAGAAGAACTTAAATAATTTGTAGAAACCAATGAGAGTGAAGACACTTCAGTCCAAAACCTATGGGATACAGCAAAGGCGGTCCTAAGAGAGAAATACATAGCTATCACACCCTTACTCAAAAAAAAAAAAGAAAAAGAAAGAAAAATCCAGAATACACCAGCTGTCTTTACACCTTAAAGAACTGGAGAATGAACAACAAATTAAGCCAATCCCATGCACAAGATGGGAAATAATCAAGATCGGAGTAGAGATCAATGAGTTAGAAATTAGACATACAGTAGAACACATCAATGAAACTAGAAGCTGATTCTTTGAAAAAATCAATAAGGTTGATATACCATTGGCCAAATCAATCCAAAAGAAGAGAGAGAGGACCTAAAGTAACAAAATTATGAATGAAAGGGGAGAGATCACGAGCAACACCAAGGAAATAGAAACAATCATCAGAAATTATTGTCAATAGCTATATACCAATACGTAAAGCAACCTAGAAGAAATGGATGCATTCCTGGAAACCTATAAACTTCCAGAACTGAAACAGGAAGAAACTGACAAACTGAATAGAGCAATATCTAGTAATGAGACTGACGCAATGATTAAAAAACTCCCAAAAATCAAGAGACCGGGACCTGATGGATTTCCTAGGGAATTCCACCAAATATTCAAAGAAGAAATAATACCTATCCTCCTGAAGCGGTTTTGAAAAATAGAAACAGAATGAAAACTTCTATACTCTTTCTATAAAGCCAGCATTGCCCTGGCCCCCAAACCAGGCAAAGACCCCAACAAAAAGGAAAATTTCAGACCAATATCCCTGTTGAATATGGATGCCAAGATTCTCAAACTGATCCTCACTGATAGGATCCAACAGTGCATTAAAAAGATTATCCAATATGACCAGGTATTGGGCCAGGTGCTGCTCCGTGACAGTGCATGGGAGAAGAATGAGACACAAACAAGTCAGCTGCAAGAGAGAGGGAGCACGGGACAACAGTAGAAAAGACTGTTTCCTGGAACAACTCCACCTCATTCCCGTTTTTATTAGATATAGACAGTAATCAACAAAGGAGCCAAAAAAGGCTACACATTAATAATATGCCTTGTAGATAAAAAAGAATGAAGTCAAAATATATCTGATCAAGCAGTATACAGTTTACAGTTGATCAAGCACATTCAAAGGGATCATCTAATTAGCCACAGGTGCTGTCCAAGGAAGGGGAGATAATGGAAAAATGAAGCAGGTGGTGTTCTGCCCTGAGTGGGGTAGGGGTTCCCAGCTGCTCGGCTTCCATGAATCAGGCGACATTCCACCATGAGCAAGCCTGGAATCCGCCACTGCTCAGCTTCAAAGACATATATTGTCCTCTCCCCAAGAGACCTGTTGCCAGTATGTTTTTCTTAAGGCTATACCTAAACACACTTGACAACTAGTATAATTTCTCATGGTTTATATTTTAAGTAATACATTGTTATAGGTACAGTTATACGTAGTTAGAGAGGTACAGTTATAGGTAGGACTCATCCCTGGGATGCAAGAGTGGTTCAACATTCGCAAATGAATTAATGTGATAGGACAACAGCCCACCCCCTTGATGGGGGCAGGAAGACTTTACTCCAGCAAGACTCCCTGAAAATCCACATGGCAGAACACTCCCCCAGAAAGCCAACCAAAAAAAAAAAAAAAAAAGACAAGAGGACAACACCACTACTCCATAGATACAACTTTTATTTTTAATTCATTCCCACTAATTTTGTTCTTTTAATTTTTTAAATATATAACTTTTAAACCTATTTACCATCACAGTGAGATGTCCACTACATCAAATTCCATCATAACTTTTAACCTGAACTTTTTGATACATATACCTTGTTTTTCTTTTTCTTTTCTATTTTTTAATTTATTTTAATTTGAGTTTATTCTTTTTTTTTTTTAAATATTCATGTAGAGGAGGGGACAAGATGGCGGGGAACTAGAAGGAGGCGTTGTTTTAACCTGTACCCTAAAGTGAGCTGATTACCTACCAAGAAACTCTGATCACCCATGAAATCAGCTTGAGATTAGAATTATACACTTCTGGATCTCTACAGGGGCAGAAGATGCCAGTGGTCAGGTAAAGTGTAGTGGGAACATCGAACTGGTATCAGAAGATAAACAAAAGGGGAAGGGAGCCACTGAAACGACCCATTGGAAAGTAATACTCCAATACGAGAGTGCCCTATTACTGGGGACCAGCATTAACTTGGAGACTGGTTGAAAGCACTCAAAAAGAGCAGAGGATTGTGGGGGGAAATTGTGGGAATCGGGGCAGTTAGGGACAGGGGCTTAAGTCCCCGGACCAAGGACAGCCACCCTTGCTGCTGAGCCAGAGAGAGTGCAGCAAAGAAACCAGGTCTAGGTCCCTGACATTGTCCTTGACAATGCAATGATATTCATTACGTATGTTTTGTTTTGTTTTGTTTTGTTTATGATGGGCAGCTTTCCAAAGATGACATAGAGTACAACATGTCCACTTAAAAAAAATTCTTTTCAGTGTTCCAGAATTAATTGTTGATGCACCACACCCAGTGCTACAACCACTACATGTCCTCCATAATACCCACTACCAGGCTCACCTAACCCCCCACCCTCTCCCCTCCAAAACCCTCAGTTTTTTTCTCAGAGTCTGCTCTCTCGTGGTACTTCTCCCCCTAAAAGTTCCCCCAACTGACTTTTCCTTTTCTTGTCCCAATGTCCTCCATGTTAGTCCTTATGATCCACAAGTAAGTGAAACCATATGATAATTGACTCTCTCTACGTGACTTATTTTACACCATCATCTCCTCCAGTCTCGTCCATGTTGATACAAAAGTTGAGTATTCATCCATTCTGATAGAGGCATAATACTCCATAGTGTATATGGACCATATCTTCTTTATCCATTCGTCTGTTGAAGGGCATCTTGGCTCTTTCCACAGTTTGGTAACTGGGGCCATTGCTGCTATGACTATTGGGGCACAGATGGCCCTTCTTTTCCCTACATCTGTAACTTTGGGGTAAATACCCAGTAGTGCAATTACAGGATCATAGGGTAGCTCTATTTTTAATTTCTTAAGGAATCGCCACACTGTTTTCCAAAGTGTCTGCACTAACTTGAATTCCCACCAATAGTGTAAGAGTGTTCCCCTCTCTCCACATCATCTCCAACACTTGTTGTTTCCTGTCTTGTTAATTTTGACCATTCTAACTGGTGTAAGGTGGTATCTCAAGGTGGTTTTTTAAAATTTCTTTTCAGCATAACAGAATTCATTGTTTATGCACCATACCCACTGCTCTATGCAATAAGTGCCCTCCATAATACCCACACCAGGCTCCCCCCACCTCCTGGAGCTCAGTCCAGGTTGGCAGCAGCGAAGGGGTGAGAAATAGTTGGATTCTGAGTGTATCTTGAACTTGTAACTGGCAAGACTTGCTGACTAATTGGCCATAGAGTGAGAGAAAGAGGCGGCTAAGGAGAGCACTGAGCTATCAGCCCCAGAGGTTGAGGTCTCCATCCTTCATCCTGTGAGAAGGCCAGTTCCACCCCAGTCCTCGTATCTCTTGTGGATTCCTGGAGGATTTGTACACTGTGTCTCATTATTGCTGGCTTTCTGCCCATGTTTTGGTCCTTTCTGTCTGTCTATCCTCTCTAGCATTCTCGCCCCCCCACCCCGCACCTCATATTAACAGTTCTCTGTTGCATTACTATCATTCATACATTTCCATCTGGTTTAAATTTTGTAATATATTTTGAACTATTTTTTTGTTGATTCAGGTAGGAGAATAAATGCAGCCTTTATGTTGAGGTTTCTGGAAATAGTGTCCTTGAGAAGTATGGATGGGAGGATACTTCTACCCCTTTCTCTCCATTCCAAACTACCCCCTCCAGACAAAACCATGATGAGGTGGTCATGTGTGACAGTCCAGAGGGTTTATATCAGAGCAAACAGCTTAGAATTGAGACACAGGTATCCACTGACTCCTGCTTCCCAGAGTCCTTCTGCTTCCGAGTGGCCATCTATGACTCCCCATCATGTTCTGCCTAGAATAGGGTTCTCTCTCTCAGGACCACGTCGGGTTACCTTCATTTATGGTGCAGCCTCCCCTTCGTTCTGAAGCTCAAAATCTGCATTTTTATCTACCAGAGACTGTCAGGGTCTTGTTCCTTCAGGCTGTATCCAAGAGGGAGTTTGTCTTGGCATACTCAGTGGTTACTCGGAAATTTTACTGTGCAAAAGGAGACAAGATGGCGGGGAACTAGGAGGATGCTCTGGTTCAACCTGTCCCCTAAAGTGAGCTGATTACCTACCAGGGAACTCCGATCACTCATGAAATCAGCCTGAGATCAAAATTCTATTCGTCAGGATCTCTACGGGGGCAGAAGACACCAGTGGGATGTCAAGATCTCTACGGGGGCAGAAGACGCCAGAGGGCAGGTAAAGCCAAGAGGGAACACCGGACAGGTATCTGAAGATAAACAAAAGGGGGAGGGAGCCACCTGAGGAGACGCATTGGGAAGTAATACCCCAATATGAGAGTCCCCTAAGACTGGGGACCAGCATTAACTTGAAGACCGATAAAAAGCACTCAAAAAGAGAAAAGATCATAGGGTGAAATTGTGGGAAATGGAACTGTTAGGGACAGGGGCTTAAGTCCCCCACGGAGGGCAGACACGGCTGGCGCTGAGCCAGAGAGAGTGCAGCAGAGAAACCAGGTCCTGGTCGCTGACCTGCAAGGAGACCTCCTAAGGGCTTTTGGCGTGTGGCAGGGGCTGGGACCCTCCCGGAGCAGAAACAGACTTTTGCAGTACCCACCTGTGTGCCATGCAACGCTAGCAGAGCCTGAGACGCGGTCCACACCCTCCCCTGAGAGAGGCGCGCGGGCACCAGTGGGGGCTCTCTAGGACCCAGAAAGTCTGATTGCTCCCAGCTCGGGCCGGCGGAAAAATCTCTGTGTGCCTTCACTCTCTGGGGGTCTGGAGCTGCCCAGACAGCTGCCACTTGTGGTTTTGAGTACAAGCAGGTCACACAGGTGTCCCCAGAGATTGCAGCTGGGAACCTGCTCTGCAGCACCCAGAGGGGAACGGACTGGGGCTTCTCTCTGGGAGGGAGGTCTGGGTGCAGTTTGCTTTCCTCTAAACCTCCAAGAACCATCCAGAGCTGCCAAGGGGGGAGAGAAAACAAAGGAACAGACATAAAATCCTCCAGAGAACAAAAGCCTAAAGGCCCAGTTTCCTCAGAGCCCACCCCCTGTAGGGGGGTGGGAGGACTTAACTCAGGAAAAACCGCCTGAAAACCCACGCGGCAGGCCCCTCCCCCAGAAAGCCAACCTCCCCGAGAAGACAACAATCACTACTACTTCATAGATACGTTTAAATCTTAATTCCTTCCCATTATCCTGGTTCATTTAAAAAAAAATTTTAATCTTTTTTATTTTGTTAAATAGATTTTTTTAGCCTATTTACCATCACAGTGAGACGTCCAGTACATCAAATTCCATAATAACCTTCTAACCTGAACTTTTTGATGCATATACCCATGTTTTTCTTTGCTTTTCTATTTTTTATATTTTTTTAAAATTTCACTTTAGTTTAGATCATTCCTTTCTTTACTTTTATTTGCTAATACTCATATAGAGTTAAAATTCAAGGTTATCCCCTTTCCCCAGTCAATGCCACCCCTATAGGTAAACCAATTTTTAATCCCCTGATATCTAAGGAAAGTTGTATCCCTTAAAAAAGATATCAAGATACATCCAGGAAGAAGCAAAATAACCTTCCTCGCCCACATTGAGAATTTAAAACCACTCTCCCATCTTTTTCTCCTACCAGTATCTTTGTATACTTGTATTTATCCTGGTAGTCTATAAATCTTATACTTAGGGTTCTTTTTGACGAGGTTCTTTTTGTTTGTTTGTTTGTTTGTCTGTTTGTTTCTTTGTTTTGCTTCTACATATATATGTACATATTTTTTTTTCTTCTCTTGTCATATACTTTTATCAGTCTTTTTTGTTTGTCTGTATTTGTTTGTATACTCCACAAACCTTACCTTG
>PISX010021796.1:0-32913 GCA_004024625.1 Mellivora capensis
TATAAATCTAATTTTCATAGGCAAAAGCTTCAAGCTGTTGAGCGTGCGAGTCTGTCGTGTGGGTGTGCATGTGCAGTCCCCGGGGTGGACAGAGTGCGGGGGCGGGGGCCTGTCCAGGAGCACCCCCACCCCCTCTGCCCGCAAGCCCGGCAGGGTGAGATGCGGCGTCGTGACCCCCCGGGGGACCTGGGGCCCCTCGGCCCCGGGCCGGGCACGACTGCAGGGATCTGAGGTGGGCACCAGCCGGGGAAGGCCTGCGCCCAGGCACGGCTCCCACCTGCGAGCTTAAAGCGGATGCACTTCCCGCGTCTAAGTCTTCCATTAGCAGCTTTAATTAACCCACGTGTGTGTCACGTCCGATCCCGAGACGGCCGAGTGGACCCTAGAAGGGCTTCCCCCACGCCGCCCCGATGTGGGCCGGAGAGGTGGGCCTGGGTGAGGGCGGGGGTCCAGTGGGGACATTCTTACTGTGCTAAAAAGCCACTGCAAACATAGCAATAAAAACGTCATTTTCCAAAGCTGGCTCCCGAGCCACCTCTGCTTGTCGTGAGGGGTTGCGGGGGGGGGGGCGGTGGAGGGGGGAAGCATCCCCACCTCGAGCTGCTTCCTCGAGCGTTCGTTCCGAGGATCCCTGCATCCAGTGCTGTTCCAGGACCTGGGAGCAGAGCAGGTCCTGGAGCCGGCAGAACACCTCTTCCCCACGCACCCGGTACACGGGGAGAGGAGCGAGAGAGCAGGGCAGGTTCGTAAGGGATTGATGAGAACACACAGGGAAGAACTGTTCGCAGGTCAAAGTCATAGATTTCAGGCAGGATTGGAGGTGAGGTGAGGATGAAGAGTGTTGTCCAGGCCTGGCTCGCACTGACGTAGGCCCATCAGAGAAGAAACAGAGTGGACGGACCGACAAAAGAAAAGCTATTCCTGGTGCTTTCCGCGTACCTGTGGAATCTCTATCTGGTCACGGTCACGTGCAGCCTGCTAATTCCTGTGCCTTTTATTTCAGATTGTGCTGTGTCCTGGGGTTGCCATACCCCCTCGTGGCCTCTGACTTTTTGGCCCCGCAGATGACCCCCCTGCACCTGGCTCCGGGGCTCCCATCCAGCTCCCCGGATGGCTCAGTTTTTCTCTGTCATTCAGCCGGAGTGCAAGGTGGGCTTGGAAGGGCGGGGTGTTTGCTCTCCCGGGCAGAGCTCCCCGTGGAGGCAGCCAAGATTCACTGAATAAAAGCCTGCTTCTCTTCTTAGGCTTTGGAGGGATCCCTTGGAGGGTCGGGCGCTGTTTGAATGACTGCCATGGGCTGGGGTGCCAGTAAGCACTGACGTGTTCCACGGTTGCTCCCCGTTTCAGGGAAGCATGGGAGGGAAGTATTTCTGCATTATACAGATCGCTCATAATGTGCAAGCATGTGTGTTCTTATATATACACAATATATCAATATGAAATACTGGAAGAAAATGTAGATGAGCTTTATTTGATTTTTGAATGGAAAAGCCTTTTCCAAGTCTACCAACAATGGAATAATAATAACCAGTCACATTTATTGGGCGATTACCACGTTCCAGTTAGTGCTCTACGTGCTGACTATGAGTGAGCTCATCTCCTGAGACACCAGCATTTTACTGCGGTTGTCTTTAGTAAGTAAGATGACTGATCTTTGTTTTCTTTTCCAAACTGGCCCATATTTTCTTTATTAAATTTAATTTTTTTTTATTTTAAAGATTTTATTTATTTGTCAGAGAGAGAGAGCACACACAAGCAGGCAGAGGCGGAGAGAGAAGCAGGCTCCCTGCCGAGCAAGGAGCCAGATGTGGGGCTCGATCCCAGTACCCTGGGATGGTGACCTGAGCTGAAGGCAGTGGCTCAACCGACTGAGCCACCCAGGCGTCCCTATTTTCTTTATTTTTGACAGTGAGCATCAATCACCTTTCTAAGCAGAACACAAATTAAAGTTATTCAGCAACTGTTGTTCAGAAAAACTTCTAATTAGTTCCCAAGTGAACTACTTTGCTGAAGTTTTAATAGTTTTGTTTAATTCATCGGAGGCCAATCTTTCCTTTGAAAGTACTTGTAATTGGCCCCTTTTCTTGATACGGTTAGGAGGATTGTGATGAGGTCCCTGAAGTCTTTGCCAAACCCCGGCCCCAGGCGAGCCACCTTGGGGCCAGCGCAGCACAGCCTTGTCCGCGCTCCAGATATTGAGCTGCTTCCAGACAGCGACCCTTTCTAAATTGCACACGTAATGTTCATCCTTCCTGGAAAGTTATTCCTCCAGAGGACAAAAGGTAGTTTGCTTCATCAGCATCTCATCAATATTACATGAAGAAAGCTTTTGCTTTTCTCCCCCTTCCCAGTACTCTGCACACGCGCACACATGTGTGTGAACACAGCAAACACAGGCAGCAAGACAGTGGGGAGGGTTCAGCACCCCATGGCCCTCCCTCTTCTCTGTGGTGCCCGCGCCAGGCTGTGGACCAGTCATGGCCTTCGTGTTTGTGAGGCACAGGAAACTTGCTTGGAATGTAGTAAATTAATCTATCTATCTATCTATCTATTTATGATTTTATTTACTTGACACGGAGAGAGAGAGAGAGAGAGAGCAGAAGCAGAGGGAGAGAGAGGCAGAGGGGGAAGCAGGCTCCCCGCTGAGCAGGGAGCCTGACATGGGGCTCGATCCCAGGACCCTGGGATCATGACCTGAGCCCAAGGCAGACACTCAACAGACTGAGGCACCCAGGCACCCCCCTTTTTTGTAGTAATTATATTAGAAACACGTGAGGCCTGGCCTGTAATGACTATGGTTAAGAGGTGACAGGGCAGGGCATAAGGAAGGTGACAATTAAATCACCGTGGATCTCTGCCAGTTGCCAGATATTCAACATTTTTCTTGAATTCCCGAGCTCTGAGTCAGTCAGTCACCCAAACCAGGACGTCCTGTAGGCCCCCGGAAGCCAAGCAGCCCTCACTGACCTCACTATACTTCCCCCCCTCCCCAAATGCTTCCCTCTCCTAGTGCTGTCTTGATGACGGGTGTTTCCACAGCAGCTCATGCTCTGATGTAATCCCTTCAGACGTGTCCCAGCCATCCTTCCTAGGCCACCCTAGGCCACGCTGGCATTTTCTCTCACCTTACAGATTCGTTGGCTCCTTCCCTCTGGAAACATGCCCCACCCCCAGACTGCTGAGGAGGGCAGCGGGCCGTCACCATTTCACCTCTGACCATTCCCTGCCCCATACCCCTGCAGCGCCCTGCGATCTCCGGAGCTCTCCGTCCTCCCCAGGGTACTCTGTACTTCCTGTCCTTGCCCCTCCCCGTCCCGGGCCGGAAGCACACGTGCGCGTGGGAGTGTGTGTGTGTGTGCGCACGGGGCCGCCTGGGTCAGCGCTGTCACTTCCTCCTCTCACCGAGAGCGAGGCCACGGTGGATGGGAACCTGAGGCCGTGCTTCTGCCTGCGACATTCTCATCGCAGTTCCTTCAGTGAGAACGCGAGCAAGGCACTAATCAAAAAGGGGTCATGGACTGAATGCTCCTTGAGTTGGGCCTTAAAGGAAGAGTGGAGGTTAGAGCTATGGCACAGAGAGCATTCTGAGCAAGCGGGTGACTTGGGCAAAGGGGCTCATCGGGGCGCCTGAGGGGCTCAGCGGGTTCAGCGTCTGCCTTCAGCTCAGGTCATGATCCCAGGACCCTGGGATCCAGCCCCGCATCGGGCTCCCCCCTCTGAGGGGGGACAGGACTTCTCTGTCTCCCTCTGCCCCTCCTCCTCCTCCCTTCTTTCTCTCTCTTTCAACAAAAAGGAGGCTCATCAGTACCTTTACCTCTTAAAACTCTTTATTATGGCAATTATACGTGTACACACAGGAGAGAGAATAGGATTGGAAAGGCCCACCCTCCCTTCACCCAGCTTCAGCACTTGTCAACATTTCACCGGCTTACTTTGAAAGCACGAAAGGATTTAGGGGAGAGAGCCGCGGGGTACGCTTCTGGAAGTGATAAAAGAAGAGGCACCCAGATAAGGTTGTTCAAGTGCAGGCGCGCCCACGCACCCTTTTATAAGGGCATCGCATGGTCCTGACGCACAGCGGGTGACACCAGCAACAGTCTTGCTCCCTCTGTCCCTGGAGCTACACGGATTTGGTCGGGCCATGTGGCGGAGCAGAGGGGCCCGGCCTGCCCTGGGCTGTGGCTGACCCCTGCGGCTGTGCATTCAGTGCTGTGCGTGCTGGGTGCCAGGCGAGGGTCACTTTCTAGGCAGTGCGCTTAGCTTTCAGCAGACCTTTGTTAGCTCTGGACCGTCACCAGGGATTTCTTGGGCAGAGACTCCAGCTGACTCTTTTCTGTTGTCACCATGTTCTCTCAGCGACTTGCAGTCACACTGACCAAAGAGCAGGGAGGGCCGGGCACTAGGAAAGTGACCTGCATGGTTCCTTCCCCCGAAGATCTGCCGCTCCCATTGTGGGGTACCCCGTCCGGTGGCTCTGAGGGCCTCTTTGTGGTGGAAAGTGAGGTCATTGCCTAGCACGATAAGCAAGACAGTAAGAGCCATGAACCGAAGCGAGCAGGCAAGGTCGGAGACAACTGATGCTTGTGCCGTTTTTCGGTGCATCACTCAAGTGCAGGCACTTCGAGCCTAGGGCAATGTTGCTGATGGAACGCGGAGTCTAGAGGGAGGCGCTCACGGTGTTGGTTTAGCTGTCCAGTGAGGGGTTGTCAAGGTCCTAGGCCCCTTCCTTCCTGACCCTTCTAACAGCATGTGGGTGTTCATAGGTATGGTGCTGGTTACTCCTTTCTGTGAATGAATAGTCTGTGACCATTGCATTAAAATAAGTTATCTTGGGGCGCCTACGTGGCTCAGTCAGTTAAGCATCTGCCTTCGGCTCAGGTCATGATCCCAGGGTCCTGGGATTGAGGCCCACGTCTGGCTCCCTCAGCGGGGAGCCTGCTTCTCCCTCTGCTTGTGCTCTCGGTCTGACAAATAAATAAATAAAATCTTTAAAAAAATAAGATAAAATAAGTTATCTTGGTGTCTAACTGCCCCCTGCCCAGGCTAATTCGTGAGCTCCTTGAGGGCAGACACAATGTCTTATGGTTTTCTGTATCCCAAGTCCCATGTCCAGTGCTTGGTACACACAAGGTGCTCATTCATTCATTCATTCACTCATTCACTCATTCAAGAGTTCTTCCTGCTAAGTGCTATGATGCAGGGGAACACGGGGACCCATATGGCATTTATCATGTATCCCCACCTTTGGGCTGGAAGTAGAGGCAGCAAACATTTTCTTGGGATCGTTACATCTGACCTGAGCCCCTGAATCGGAGGCCTCGGCTCAGCCGAGTGGTGAAGGTTTTCATCTGTCAGCACTTGAGCTCTGAAGATCTTCCTGTGCCAAAGCTCATGGGGATTCACAGTTCGATTACTTCTTACTGAACATCTATTATGTGCCAGGTTCTGGGATGACAGAAATTCCTGATTGTTCTTACTTTCAAGGAATCTCCACCTCTTCAGGCCTAGGTGACGAGTAAGCACACAGGGCCTCAGAGGAGGGGCGGCTCCCCGAGCCTGGCAGCTTGGATCAGAGGAGATGCGGTCCGCTTGGGCCCTCAGGAACAGGGGGCGCTACAGGACGAGGAGGAGTCAGCTGGCCCAGAGGCCAGAAGTGGGGAGATTGGGAAATATCTTCTGAGCATGGGGGATGGAGGGGCACGGAGCAGGAGGCATCGCTGACTCAGGAGGCATCCTTGTGTCTCAGGTGATCTCCAGGTTATTTTCTCATGATGTGGGATTCAGTCTCGCACTTGGCTCTGCCTTTGCACTTTGCCTCATTTTGACTAAGGAACACCTTGTATTTCTGTTCCTGCTGGCTCTTTGGCCAGAGAAGTGGTTGCCTTACTGTGACCTTCTCCCCATCAGTGTCCTTGTCTGGCAGATGTAACTGTCCATGAAGGGGCAGTGAGACACCCACACACACCCCAGAACTGCCACATCTTGGGAAGCTGTCAGATTCGTTCTCTCTCCCTGACCACAGGAAAGGGGGCTGGAAGGTCCCGGCGCACAGGACCGTGGAGTGGCCCTCAGAGGGAGGAGTGGAGCCACAGAGTGTGCTGTGGGGTGGCCGGCCGGATTCGCGAAAAGGGGCCAGGGCGGTTCTGGCGGACCCCGTCTTTCCCTTCACCTAGCAGCAGGTCACTGCCTCATCTGGTTATAGCTATCGAGAAGTCTCCTGAGCGCGCCCTTGACTTCTTTGTTCCTCAGACTGTAGATCATAGGGTAGAGCATGGGGGTTACATTGGTGTAGATTAAGGACACAATTTTGTCCTGTTCCGGGGTGTAGCACGACTTGGGGCGAATGTAGATGAAAATGGCACAGCCATAGTGCAGGACAGAGACCAGCAGGTGCCCAGTGCAGGTGGAAAAGGCTTTGCTCCTTCCCTCGGCTGAGTGGATTCTGAGGATGGCGGCAATAATGAACGCATAGGACAGCAGAATCAGCAGGAAGGGAACCAGCAGGATGAGCAAGCAGACGAGGAAGACCGCAATCTCGTTGGCTCTCGTGTCTGAGCAGGCCAGAAAGAGCACAGCGGGGATGTCACAGAAGAAATGATTGATCTCGTGGGACTGACAGAAGGGCAGGAGGAATATCAGTGTGGTGAGGATGAGGGAGAGTGCAAAGCCACTGATGCAGGCCAGAGTCAGCATCTGCAGACAGAGGGCCCTGGTGACGATGACCGCATAGCGCAGGGGGTTGCAGATGGCCACGAAGCGGTCGTAGGCCATCACGGCCAGGAGGAAGCACTCCGCCCCACCCAGGGCGATGAAGAGGTGCATTTGCAAGGCACAGCCCAGGAAGGGCATCCGCTGGCTCCTGGATAGGAAATTGGCCAGCATGTTGGGGACGATCACCAATATATAGCAAATTTCAATGGTGGACAGATTGCGAAGGAAGAAGTACATGGGGGTCTGGAGGCAGGAGTCGATGAGGGTGATGAGCACGATGGTTGTATGTCCTGCCAGGGTGACAAGATGCATGGCTAGAAAGAGTCCAAAGAAGAAGGTTTGCAGCCCAGCCAGGTCCCCGAAGCCCAGGATAATAAACTCAGAGTTTAAGGTGTGGTTTTTCAGCAATAGGCCCATCCTACATCCTCCTCCGCAGAACTCCTAGGCTGGAAAAGGCAGTTTTCTAGCAATTCTCCAAGTCGTGGAAGACCTGAGGGCCCTTGTTTTCATTCTATTACCTTTTCGAATTCTGCCATCTGTTCACTGAGAATGAACTGTTCACTGTGACGCCACTTTATGGCACCTGTGGAGTTGTTATAAAAAATGCAGTGGGGGTGAGTGAAGGCTATACATGGAGTTGCCATGACAGTCTGCCTTCACATTTCGGAGGCCCCTGGAGAGGGAGGTGTAGAACCTCCAGCAGCTGCTGCCTCTCCTGTTCTGGGGTCCTCAGTGCCAGAAGGCCCCGCGTCCCGTGTCACCTCCTTCTGGATACGTACCCCGGCCCCAGGACTGACTTAGTCCCTCCCTTAGGTTCCCACAGCACTCTGGGCTTCCCTAACCACATTATTTACCACGGACTCCTGTGATTTTTAAAAAAAAATATTTGTCTGTGTAACCCAGTAGCCTGTGAGTTCCATGATAGCGAGAATGACGTCTTATTCAGCCTCTCAAATATTGGCTTACACATACTGGGATTATCAATGACTTGAATAAACGCCTGTTGCACGTTTCTCCATCCTCTACAGTTAGCACCAAGGACACGCCTGACATAGGCTTGAACGGACTGGGGATGGCTGGGGTCGTGCTCACGCAGGGAGGGTGTCGGGTGAGGGGAGCAAAGGGCAAAGCGTGAGCCAGGTCCCAAGGAGCTAGCAAAGAGCTGGAGTCGGAAGGACAACGCCAAGGACAGTGGGGGTTTGAGTGCCCGGTGGGACAATGGCTTTGCCTGCTCTGTGTCCAGATTGTAGAGCTGTAACAAAGCTGAACTCAACATGAATTAAGGGTCCCTTGGAGGGGGTTGTCCCCTAAGGCACAGACTTTGCTGAGGTACACACCATTTCTACTGGGGCCACTGAGACTCAAAGTGGGTTCAGTGAAACCGGAAAACCCATTCTTTTTTTTTTTTTAAAGATTGATTGATTTATTTACTTTAGCTAGAGGGAGAGTACGATTGGGGGGAGAGGAGCAGAGGGAGAGAGAGAGAGAATCTCAAGCAGACTCCCTGCTGAGCGCAGAGCCCAACACGGGGCTCGATCCTGAGACCCCGAGATCATGACCTGAGCCGGAATCAAGAGTGGGATGCTCAACTGCCGAGCCACCCTGGCACCCCAGAAAATCCATTCTGATGACGGTTTGGCTTGGCCTAGACCAATCACTTGCATGTTACACTATTATTTTGGTTTTTATTAACCTAATTGGTACTTGGATTCTTAGAGCTGGATGGGTCCCTAGAGGGTAGCTTGCCCACCCCTCACTTCGGAGCACACAGTCCTGAGGTCTTTCAGCCCGCTGAGCAGTGCCCTGCTCCCGCCCTTGCCATCAGCCCCGACTAGCAGCCCCAGCAAGGCCCCGCCTGCCATCCCCGGCCTGGCGGAGCAGCCAGCAGCCGGCGTCTGTCTCAGCCTCCCCGGGGCCCGCCTGTCCCTGGGTGACTGTCTCTGGCTGAGAGCGCGCTCTCCAGAGCCGCGTTCATTTTCCTCGGGCTTGGACCCTTGGCTTTAGCTTGGCCGCACCAAACCACTTCTCCTCCTTTCCCTCATGGCAGTGCTGTGCAAATATGGGGATGCATTTGTTTGGGCCTTAAACCTCGATAAGACTGAAGAACACACAAATGAAAGCAAAAGTCACACATGGTGCTAAGACATCAGCGGCGAGAACTGAAAGTCAACGCCAAAGTTTCTGTTCCTTCGGTCCTACTCCCGCTTTCCCTGCGAGGCTCAGTCCCTTCCCTGCTTTGTCCTGTGTGAATAAGCACACATCTGTCACACACAGCGGCACACACACACACTCACTTGCAGGTGTGCACGCGCACATGTACAAAACAAACATCGCCGCACACGCACACACTCACCGGCACACGCACACGCACACACACCTCACACACGGTCAGGCACGAGCCATTAACACACACGCACACACACTCACACACATCGATATGTAAACATCCGCCACACTCACACTGAGGAGCTCGGGCGCGATCACAGCGCCCACAGGGAAGGCCCGCAGAGCTCTCAGCCCGCGCTCTGTGCGCCCTGTCTGCTCGCGGGCCGTGCCTGCTGGCTTCCTTCCTTCTTTTTAACCGCTGCTTGACAGATACTGTGAGTAATTGTATTTGAATAATAAGAACACACAATAACAACTATAATCTACAAACAAACGTAAGCAAGCAGAAAATAAATGATAATTCGATGAGTCTTTTATTAATTCCACGTTCAAGTGCTTTCTAGCCTCCTTATCGCCTCCGGGGTACAGAGCAGCTCCCCACGCCGAGCCCCGCGCGGCTGCCCGCGCTCCAGCTGCTGTGGCCTCCCCACTCTCTCCCCGCGCCCCCGGAACGCCCCGCTGTTACCTGGGAGGTGGACCAGCATGGGGAATGGAAGTCCCGGAGAAGCCCTGTCTGACGTTCTTCTGTTATCGCCCGCTGTCAGGGAGGAAACTTGAGGAGGAGGGACAGCCCTTCTTCGGGGGAGCAGGGGCAGGGACAGGTGGCCTGGATCGGGCAGCACAGCTTCTCAGGGCCGGTGATGGGGCTTTCCTGTGTGTCTGGGCCACAGGGAGCAAGGCCTGGGAAGTACGGCCTGACGGCTGTTAGGAAGGCACTTGTCTTCAGAGGAGCTGGCATGTTCCGTCCCTTGAGTTAAATAGTCGTGACGGCAGGACTCTGCAAGTCCTAGAGGACAGGTCAGGAAGGAGGCTGTCCCTGTGGTCCCCCACCTAGGGACGTGCCTTCCCTAGGTCATAGAGCTGAACCTAAACCCAAACTCCAGCCCAGTGACTTCTGTTTTCTTGGCAAAAAAAAAAAAATGCAGTGTAGGTCTTGACAAGGTTATTTAACTCTGATCTGCTGAAAGTGCACCCAACAGACTGAGTGGGCCTCCGGCTGCTTTGAGAAGTTTGCTGGATTGGAATCTGGCGAGCAAGCCTTGCTAGGGAGGAACACAGAGTGGGCAACCGAACCCAGGATGGGCGGCTTTCGAAGCCCCCAATACACAACGCTGGGAATCTGTGATTCTTTGCAATGACTACAGAGGGCAGGGGTCTGTGTTGTCCTGTGTTGTCAGCCTTGCTTAGCTGAACGAGCTACAAGTGTGAGCTCTTGAGAGCACTACTACTCTGCTGACTCGACCTTCTGTCTGATACCCCTCTGTCACCCCATTCCCAGGCTGCAGATCGCCCGCCCGACGTCCAACCTGTGTCATGGTCTGCATCTTAGCAAAGCCGGACCCAGTTGCCTCTGGGGTTGTGCTAAGGCTTCAGCTGCATTCATCCAGCCGTCTACGTGCTGCGGCTGCTCTGGGCGGCTGACCACAGCTCTGCCTTCCGTTCACTTCCATTGGCCACAGAATTGCTCTGAAGAGTCTCCTTATCATCACTGCCCCTTTTAGGAATACCAGGACCCGGGCCAAAGCCATTGCCAAGTCTCAGAATCTTTCATTCCTTAGAGAGCCAGCACGGTGCTGGGTTCTGGGCAACAGCAAGGAGAAGGCCCTCTCTCCAGCATTTTGCCACACCTAGAGAGAGGAAACAGGACCCCCATGAAGCCTTGTTTATGCTTTAAATTGACCCTCCCCAATCATCCCAGTGGTTTCTGTCCATGATCCTGCCCCCTCCGCCCTCCTCTTCCTCCTCTCTGTCTCTACACTCCTCTTGGCCACAGTTTCTTTCTTTCTTTCTTTCTTTTTTTAGATTTTACTTATTTATTTGACAGAGATCACAAGTAGGCAGAGAGGCAGGCAGAGAGAGAGGAGGAAGCAGGATCCCTGCTGAGCAGAGAGCCTGATGCGGGGCTCGATTCCAGGATCCTGAGATCATGACCTGAGCTGAAGGCAGAGACTTTGACCCACTGAGCCACCAGGCGCTCTTGGCCACAGTTTCTAATACAAGAGCTCTTCTGCTTTCTGATGGAGACGAAGGCCATGTGATAGGCTTTGGGAACAGCTCCTTGACATGATCTCGCCCTCCATGTGTTGTAAAGGGAAAGAGAAGGACCTGGAAAACAGAGTCACTGAGGCTTCCTGAGCTGAACTGGCTCAGCAGAAACCAGTGGGAGCCCAAGAGAGAGACTAGCCTGGAGACAGAGGAGGCCAAGGCCATGAAGAATCTTTGGCAGGGCCTGTGGACCCAGCACTGTGGCCCAGGGCTGATGGTACCTGCTCTTTCACCTGCTGTGGCACCAGGATTACCCAGGGAGGGATGGAAAGTAAAGAGGTTTAAAACTTCAGTCGAACACTTGGAAAGAAAGGCACCTCGAAGGAGTCCTAACTACTCAGAACTATTCACATCTTCTGTATCTCTTTCCAGTTAGACACTACAGAGTCTGATAGGGTTTGGGGCAACACAGCATCAAATTCTGGGAGCATGATTCTGCTGGCTCTGGGCATCGGCTGGACTTCCAAATTTGGCCAGAGGTGGACATTTGTGTGCGTTCTCTTAACCATTTATACTCTATGAAAGGGAAAATCCTGGAGGAGTTGGCCCTGAAATAACCCCACTGCTGGGACCCTGAGTGAATAGAATTCTCCAGCAATTGTCTGGAAACTCTCAGCTGGAGCATGACTTAGGACTTCAGTTTCTTCCAGCTTTAGCTTTCAGGTTTTTCTCTAATGTCTTTAAACTTCAACTTGCAAGGATAGTTTAGAACTGTCTTGCCTTCCCAGGCAACTCATTACAGGTTTATATCTGGGATATCTTATAGGTTGGGCTTTTATTGTTAGAGTAGCTTACGGTTGTCATTTGCTCTCACAGAACCTCCGATGAGATGTGTCACATAGTGGTGGCTGGAAGCAACCAGAAGGAGAAATAGAGGGACACCACGGACTTAATAGCTAAGCCCGGTGGGTAAAGAGATTAAAGACACCTGTGAAATGTCAGGTGTGTGTGTCGTTGGGGGAGCAATTCTTTTCTTCCGTGGTTTCCTCAAGGAAGAAGATGCCACAGGCATCCATCTACATTTCTTTGAGTGGCTAATTTGACGAAGGCTCTGAGTGTGAGATATGTGGTCTCTTTCCACCCAGCCAGGTGGGAGACAGGAACACCGGAGATGAGAATCGGCTCTGCACACCCGAGACCTTCCTCTGGGGGCTTGTTCCCAGTCCAGACCTGTAGCGACATAGAGCAAATTAGCAAGCACAGGCAGCCCCTCTGGCAGGCTGTACCCATCAGCCAGCCTTCACCAGCGCACACGTCGTGCTCGGCTTCCCCACCTGCTGGGACTCTTGTAGAATCTCTTGGTTCAGAATCCTGCCCTTTCTTTATTCTTCCAAATTCTCAACTCAAGTGCTAAAATTTGGGTTTAAATTTCTCAGAAATTGTGGTGCTGAGGACGCAAGAATGCATTCCTGGTCAGGGGCCTCAGAGTTCTGTTGGTTTCTGAGCGAACACTTCTGCTCCCCGGAGCGAAGTCCAGTCCCCCTTCTTCTCCGTGCTGGTTGTGGGCCCCGTGCCTGTGTGGGACCACGAGGAAACGACACACTTTTGCCCCCTCAGCTGGGACATGAGGGCTCTTCTCCATGGAACTATGCCTGTATTTGGTTAGTGTTGTGAAGCGTATCGCTTCAACCATATTGGCTGATTGCTTTTTCCTCAACAGTCTCGTACTGTTCTGAGAAGGGGAACTACGGATGATTGGTGGGAAATCCCTCGTCACCTAGCTTTGTTGGAGAGGTTGTCTTGGAATTTTGGTTTTGCGACTTTATTCTCTGTCTCTTTCTCTTTTTCTGTGGGAGGGGGGTGTTGGGGAGGGTTGTGAAGACTCAAACATGGTATTATTGCCACTACTGCCACCTTCCCCAAGTCTGGAAATTCTATTACTTCTTATCAGAATAATTAATAAAGACGGTTTAACTTTGACACAACAAAACACAAAAACAATTAGAAGTTCTGGGCAATATAGTAACTTGAGGGCACGGAATTCTTGATCCAGATGTCTCCTGACATGACAGGTGAAAGGCAGATTATAAAGGGGAGAGGGCTCAGCCGCAGACGGCAGCAGCCTTTTATGGGAAACTGAAGAGCCGAGAGTAGCGTAGGGCTTCTCAACTCTTCTCAACTCTTTTTTGATGAAGGACCTTTCTTTTTTTTTCTTCTAAAATAATATTTCCAGTCTATAATGGATTGATACTTGTGTAAAACACAGTAGAATTTGTTAGTGAAATTAACTGAAAAAAAGACTTACTAAGTACAAACACATTTTTTTTATTATTAGATTCAACAGACATAAACTCACTTCATCTGCCTATACACCTGATTTCTGTACTTATCACAGGCCAGGAACATTTTGTAGACTGCCACCAACTTGAAGACTATACTCACTTCCTCGGCCTGCCACAGGTTCCAGATGGACGCGAATTCTGGGGGGACATCAGTCAACCTACTGCATGGAGCATCATTGTTTTGAGAAGCTCACTTAGTAGTTCTTGTGCAGAGGGCAGAAGAATCTTTTTTTAAAAGATTTTATTTATTTACTTGACACAGAGAGGGAGATCACAAGTAGGCAGAGAGGCAGGCAGAGAGAGGGGGAAGCAGGCTCCCTGCTGAGCAGAGAGCCCGGCGTGGGGCTTGATCCCAGGACCCTGGGATCATGACCTGAGGCGAAGGCAGAGGCTTTAACCCACTGAGCCACCCAGGCACCGCGGCACAAGAGTATTTTAAAGGTAGAGTCAGAAGAGCTCCTTGGGGAATCACATGTACTCACTGAGAAGGGCCAGGGCTGGAGGTAAGGTTGGGATATGTGGCAGCTGCAGGAAGGAGACACATCTGGTCCCAGCAGAACCTCTGGAAGCCCAGTCCGCTGAGAAGAAGCCTATGAGAATCTTTATTCCCACCGGATATTGATTACATTTGCCAAAGCCAGGGAAGAAACCAGGTGCTACCCTGAAGTGGCTTTCTGAGGGGAAATATATCCAACCTGCAGAGAGGCTGCCATGCCAAGATCCTAGAAGAAACTGCTGCCTTTGTCTTGGGCTCCAGTCTCACCTCCCTCACTACCCTTCACGTTCAACCAGATCTATTAGGTGGCAAAGAACCACACACACTCTAAACTTCTTCCACCTTTCTTCACCCTGCCTGAGAGACTGGAACATAGCATCTGATGGAGCCCTCTTTTTTTTAAAAAGATTTTATTTATTTGTTTGACAGAGAGAGAGAGAGAGATCACAAGTAGGCAGAGAGGCAGGCAGAGAGAGAGAGGAGGAAGCAGGCTCCCCGCTGAGCAGAGAGCCGGATGTGGGGCTCGATCCCAGGACCCTGGGACCATGACCTGAGTCGAAGGCAGAGGCTTTAACCCACTGAGCCACCCAGGCGCCCCTGATGGAGCCCTCTTAATGCGAGTTCTGGTAGACATAGACCTCCTTCCGAAGGGTGAGCAAACACATGCACTGGCTAGGGTTCCATTGGTCAAAAGCAGCAGAAATCAACTCCAACCAGCCCAGGAAGCCATAGGAATTTATCATAAGGATATCAAGTTGGAGGTGGTCAGCCGTCTCTCAGAAATCCAGGACGGAACTGAGGCCAGGCCTCAGGAGCAAACTGTAACCAGAGGCTCAAACATCATTAGGACTCCCTCTCTCTTTCCATTTCTCATCCCTGCGCATCTGCTTCATTCTTCTTTTTTCTCTACAGACAGGTTTCTTCTGCATCTCTTATCTGAATAGCGGCCAACATGGCTACCAACAGCTATCAAATTATCAAATTTATAGGTGGAGGTCTAAGTGTGGGATAACTTCAAAACCTTCCTGCTATAAAACATCCCCAGGACTCTGTCTCAAATATCCACCAACAGGCCAGAAAAAAGGGAATGCAAGAAGAATGGGAATACAGATATCGGCCAGCTTATGGGAAGCTCAAGCTCATGTGCACTGTTCATGACCTTGGTCTGTTTAACTCCAGGTCACATCCCAGGCCACCAGCAGGAGAAACAAGAAGAGAGGGTCATGACATGGAAAAACAGCGAAAGAATAAGGAAATTACCTACTCAAAATTGACCAGCAACCATATAATATCTCATCACAAGTGCCCTCCTTAATCCCCATCACCTATTTAGCCTTTCCCCCCACTGGTGTGTTTTCCATAGTTAAGACTCTGTTTCTGGGTTTGCCTCTCTCTCTTTTTTTCCCCTTTGCTCTTCATTTCTTAAATCCTACATATGAGTGAAATCATATGCTATTTGTCTTTCTCTGATTTATTTTGTATATCTGACTCCATCCATGTTGTTGCAAATGGCAAGATTTCATTCTTTTTTGTGGATGAAATATATATATATAGATATATATCGATATACATATATAGATATGTATATGTGTATATACATATACATATGTGTATATATATACATATATATACATATATATCGACATATATCTATATCACATCATCTTTATCCATTCATTTATCTATGGATAATTGGGCTGCTTCCATAGTTTGGCTATTATAAATAATGTTGCAATAAACATAGAGGTACATGTATCTTTTTGAATTAGCATTTTCACATTCTTTTTTAAAAAAGATTTTATTTATTTATTTGACACAGAGAGAGAAATCACAAGCAGGCAGAGAGGCAGGCAGAGAGAGAGGGGGAAACAGGCTCTCTGCTGAGCAGAGAGCCCAATGTGGGGCTCAATCCCAGAACCCTGAGATCAGGGCCCGAGCCGAAGGCAGAGGCTTAACCCACTGAGCCACCCAGGTGCCCCACATTTTTGCATTCTTTATGTAAATACCTAGTAGTGAAATTACTGGATCATACTGTAGTTCTATTTTTAATTTTTTGAGGAACCTCCGTATTGTTTTCCATGGCAGCTGCACCAGTTTTACCACCAGCATTACCACCAGCAGTGCAAGAATGTTCCTTTTTCGATATATCCTCCCCAAAATGTTGTTTCTTGTGGTTTTGATCTTAGCCATTCTCAGAAGTGTGAGGTGATATTTCATTGTTATTTTGATTTGTATTTCCCTGATGATGAGTGATTTTGAGCATTGTTTCATGTGTCTATTGGCCCCCTGGATGTCTTCTTTGCAGAAATGTCTGTTCATGTCTTCGGCCCATTTTTAAATTGGATTATTTGTTTTTTGGATGTTGAGTTGCGTAAGTTCTTTATAGATTTTGGATACTAAGCTTTTATCAGATATGTCATTTGCAAATATCGTCTCCCATTCAGTAGGTTGTCTTTTATGTTGACATGAATTTATTTTAAGGTGAAGTAAACAACTCAATATAAAATTAGGCTACGAATGTGAACAAAGAGGTCTTAAGAAAAATACAAAGGGAAACGAACACAAGAGAAGATGCTCAACCTCACAAATAATCTTTTAAACACAGATTAAAATGAATTTTTTGCCCATAAGACTGGCAAAAATTTAAACAATTTGTGTCAGTTTGAGTGAGGATGTGAATCCAGAGGTCCTGTCATATGCTGTTGATGCTAGTGTATATTTGAGCAGCATGATTCTGATTTAAAATGTGCACACCAACTCAACAGTGGGGACACAGGGAGGTTCCAGATGGCCAGAGGAGCAAGTACTTGAAGGAAAGAAAAACACAGGCAGGAGTGCTGGGCAACTCTGTCTGCATCTCACTTGAGGGGCTTCCTGTAAGTCTTGCCCTGTGCACTGCAGAGAAAATAAGTCAAGACTGTGGAACAACCTGAGCTGCAGGGAACCTGAAGATGCTTTAGCTTCTCTTCCAAACCCATGCTCAGCATCCATCCTATGTGGAAATTCTTTTCTGGAGATAGATGTTCAGATCTGGAAGACACTATCCTTCAATCTTAAGGTCATCTTACATCTTAGCACCTTTTGCTCTCTTTACTCATTCATTCAGCGGCCTCATGTTGGAACTGATTACAGAAACTCCTAGAGATAGAGGTGCAGTTGCCACTGGGTGGAGATAGAAGAACACTTCATACATGCTCATTCTAGAATTGAGAGCTCATGGTCTAGAGAGGAAACATTGAAAAAGTAAGTGGAAGAAAGACAAATGAAAAAATTCATGGAAACAAATGAAAATAAAAACACAACTGTTCAAAATCTGTGGGGCACAGCAAAGGCAGTCCTGAGAGGAAAGTATATAGTGATACAAGCCTTTCTCAAGAAACAAGAAAGGTTTCAAGTACACAACCTAACCCTGCACCTAAAGGAGCTGGAGAAAGAACAGCAAAGAAAGCCTAAACCCAGCGGGAGAAGAGAAATAATAAAGATCAGAGCAGAAATCAATGAAATAGAAACCAAAAGAACAGTAGAACAGATCAACAAAACTAGGAGCTGGTTCTTTGAAAGAATTAATAAGATTGATAGACCCTTGGCCAGACTTATTAAAAAGAAAAGAGAAAGGACCCAAATAAATACAATCATGAATGAAAGAGGAGAGATCACAACCAACACCAAAGAAATACAATTGTAAGAACATATTATACACCAGCAAATTTGACAATCTGGAAGAAATGGATGCATTCCTAGAGACATATAAACTACCAAAACTGAACCAGGAAGAAATAGAAAGAAATAGAAAACCCGAACAGACTCATAACCAGTAAGGACATTAAAGCAGTCATCAAAAATCTTCCAATAAGCAAGAGCCCAGGGCCAGACGGCTTTCCAGGGGAATTCTACCAAACAGTTTTAAAAAAGATTATTTATTTATTTATTTGACAGAGATCACAAGTAGGCAGAGAGGCAGGCAGAGAGAGAGGAGGAAGCAGGCTCCCTGCTGAGCAGAGAGCCCGATGCGGGGCTCGATCCTAGGACCCTGGGACCATGACCAGAGCCGAAGGCAGAGGCCTTAACCCACTGAGCCACCCAGGTGCTCCTCTACCAAACATTTAAAGAAGAATTAACACCTATTCTTCTGGAACTGTTCCAAAAAATAGAAATGGAAGGAAAACTTCCAAACTCATTTTATGAGACCAGCATTACCCTGATCCCAAAATCAGACAAAGACCCCATCAGAAAAGAGAATTACAGACCAATATCCTTGATGAACACAGGTGTGAAAATTCTCACCAAAATACTAGCCAATAGGATCCAACGGTACGTTAAAAGGATTATTCACCACGACCAAGTGGGATTTATTCCTGGGCTGCGAGGTTGGTTCAACATCTGCAAATCAATCAATGTGATACAACACATTAATAAAAGAAAGAACAAGAACTGTATGATACTCTCAATAGACGCTGATAAAGCATTTGACAAAGTACATCATACTTTCTTGATCAAAACTCTTCACAGTGTATGGATAGAGGGTACATACCTCAATATCATCACAACCATCTATGAAAAACCCACAGAGAATATCGTTCTCAATGGGGAAAAACTGAGAGCTTTTCCCCTAAGGTCAAGAAAACAGCAGGGATGTCCATTATCACCACTGCTATTCAACATAGTACTAGAAGTCCTAGCCTCAGCAATCAGACAACAAAAAGAAATAAAAGGCATCTGAATTGGCAAAGAAGAAATCAAACTCTCACTCTTTGCAGATGACATGAGACTTTATGTAGAAAACCCAAGACTCTACTCCAAAAGTGCTAGAACTTGTACAGGAATTCGGTAAAGTGTCAGGATATAAAATCAATGCACAGAAATCGGTTGCATTTCTATACACCAACAGTAAGACAGAACAAAGAGAAATTAAGGAGTCGGTCCCATTTACAATTGCACCCAAAACCGTGAGATACCTAGGAATAAACCTAACCAAAGAGGCAAAGAATCTGTACTCAGAAAACTATCTGTGCACAGATACAAAACACAAAATAAAAATGGGATTCCAGGCCCGATTTTAGCAATGCTTTGGACTGTCTTCACTTACCTAAAGCACTGACTTCTAGTTCAGCTGGGAGAGGGAAAGAACTATGGTCTCTGCTCACTGACAGAGACCAACAGCCAATCAATAGTGATATGAGGAGCTCAATAGTGAGGTATTAAGATAAACAAATTGAACGCAAGCCACAAACTGACCAAGGATTAGTAGCTGTATTCTAGAATATAAAGAATTTGTGTTTTGCAAAATGCTCCCCTGCTAACTGCCCATTTACCAGAACTTAATCATGCAACCACTCCTAGTGGAAAGAGATTCCAGGAAATACTGCCTTTTTCTGGGTTGCCATGAGACAGATATGAAACAAGAAGGGGATAGAGATTGAATGATGGCTAGCAGTCTCTGTTGCAATCTTGTTAAAATTTCTAACTCACTTATTTGAGAAAGATCATATTTTAAAAACCCTTTCTTTTTTCCCCCTTCATTTCTACTTTATTAGTATCTGTTCTTATCTTTATGTTTCCTTCCTTATACTTGTTTTTGATTCATTCTGTAGATGTTTTACTACCTTCTTGGCTTGAACACAATTTATTTTATTGTGAAATAATTTTAGATTTACAGAAGAGCTGCAAAGATAGTACAGAAAATTTCCTTATAGCCTTCAATCGGGATCCCCTAAAATTCGTGTCTTACACAACCATGGCACATTTATTAAAATGGAGAAATTAACATTGTGTCAGTACTATTATCTAAGCCATAGCCTTTATTCAGATGTCTCCAGCTTTTCTACTAATGTCTTTTTTCTGTTCCAGGATCTAACCTAGGGTATCACATTGCATTTAGTCATCATGTCTCCTTAGTCTCCTCTGATCTGTGATGGTTTTCCATCTTTCCTTGTTTTCATGACCTTGACATTTTTAAAAGATTTCATTTATTTGAGAGAGAGCATGAGCAGAGGTGGGAAGGGGGGAGGAAGAGAGGGGCCAAGTGAGAGGGAGAAGCAGACTCCCCACTGAGCAGGGAGCCCAATGTGGGGCTCAATCCCAGGACCCCAGGATCAGGACCTGAGCCGAAGGCAGATGCTTAATCAAATAAGCCATCCAGGTGCACTGACCTTGACATTTTTTGAAGAGTATCAGCCAGACATTTTGTAGAATTTCCCTCTATTTGGGTTTTCCTGATGTTCTTTTCATGGTTAGACGGAGTTATGGAATTTTGGGAAGAACAACACAAAAGAGAAGTGCCCTTCTCATCTCACCAGGGGAACATGAGGTCAACATGCCTTGCCAATGGTGAAGTTCACTTAGATCACTTGGTTTAGGTGATGCCTTCCAGGTTTCCTTGCTGTCAAGTTGCTATTTTCCCTTTCAACAAATCCTTAGAAGGGAGCAACTAAGTCCAGCCCACCCTCAAAGGGAGGAAAGCTAGGCTCAATTTCCAGGAGTGAGGGGTATTGAAGAATTTGTGGACATATGTTAAAAACCAGCACCATTATTAATAAACATTTCTGGGGAGATATTTGAGGATATGCAATTATCTGGTTTCTCCTTAAAGTTTCAGTTACTAATTTTAGCATTCATTGGCGGACCTTGCTGGCAGCCATTATTATTCTGGTGTTTCTTTCTTTCTTTTTTTTTTTTTTAAATTCACTATTTTCTTTTTTTTTTTAAAGATTTTATTTATTTATTTGTCAGAGAGAGAGGGAGAGAGAGTGAGCGAGCACAGGCAAACAGAGTGGCAGGCAGAGGCAGAGGGAGAAGCAGGCTCCCTGCTGAGCAAGGAGCCCCATGCGGGACTCGATCCCAGGACGCTGGGATCATGACCTGAGCCGAAGGCAGCTGCTTAACCAACTGAGCCACCCAGGCGTCCCTATTCTGGTGTTTCAATGGTGATTTTCTTATTCCCCTATTCCACTCTTTCATGATCTTAAATACATTTACTTAATGTTATGACTTTCTCTCTGATAACCACTGCCACCTGTGAGGTTTTTTTTTTTTTACTGCCATTCAGTTTTAAATATCTCACAGTGTCTACAATTATCCGCTCTTTTACCAATGAGTTATTCCGGAGTGCATTTTAAGGTTCCAAACATACGTGTTTGATTTGATTGTTTTAAAATTGTTTCCAGTGTAACTGTACAGTGGTCAGAAAATGTGGTGCACAGGATGCTGATTTTTGAGATTTGATTAAACTTCTTCTGTGATCTAGTATGTGGTCAGTTTTTATTATTGGGAGCCCCATGTTCTTTACGCAGTGAGTGCAGGGTTTCTTTGTGTTTTTCAGGTAGCTGTTTGGATTTTCTCCATCGTTCCCAATATTTTGGGCATGATCTTCCTGTTTCTGGTAGAGGTGGGTTAAATGCACTATGATTTGCATTCTTTCTTGTGATGGGATTTTTCATTTGCGTACAAAAAGTAAAAGGGTCCTACTGAGTACCCTGGGCATACAAGCCAGTTTCCAGTTTCTATTTTGCTTGGGCTTCTCCTTGCCCCACCCCCGGGGAACCCATGTGAGCAACCTAGTTCACGTCCTTCATTGTAACCAAATACACACATGTGTCTATATACACTTATATAAAAATGTAGGTATTTTTGTCATTTGTGTTTCACAAAATTGGGCTCACACTGTACATATCTTGGGCATTTTTTTTCTCCTCACTTAGTAACTAATATACATCTCTCCAAATCAGTTTTTATAGTTCTGGCTCATTCTTTTTTCTTTTTTCATAATGGGTGTGTTTTGAAGTTGCTTCTTTTCTTAAAATATTTCATCTTAAGCGATAGAGAAGATTTAACCTTTTATGGTTTCCATAAAACAGGTTCTTACAGCTTCCTGTTTCCAACAACTAGTTCTTATAGCAGCATCAGGATGGCGATCACTATGAAATCTGTCATCAAGGCCTTTTGAAATTATCCCGTAATATAAGTGGTTCATTCTTTTTATGCCTACATAATATCTGGAGTCATCAGAATGCTTTCCAGATCTAGTTGACACAGTCTCATTCATTCTTTTCACCACCGCATTTTAATCCACTGTGTGGATCTGGTCCTTTGCACTTATCTCCTTCCTTACTGACGGCGATTTAGACCGGCCCTGGTTCTTCCTATCACATGTCATCGAGCATGTGTCGTGATACATATTAGGTGCCGATGTTGCCCTAGGGGCCATACACCGGGCAGTGAGCGGCTGGGTCGTGGGGGGAATGGGCATTTTGAGTTCTAATAGTGTCATTGCAGGGAAGGCTCTGGAGCCAGACTTCCTGAGTCAATCCTGCGGCTACTGTGACCCACAGACAGGCCATGGCAAGCGGCAGACTTGCTCTGTGCCTGTTTCCTCACCTGTAGCTGGAGGTAATAGTACATACTTCAGTCATAGGATTGTTTGGGTTTTAGTTAATGTTTATCTACAGTATTTAGAAGAGTCCCAGGAGTCTAAGTGGGTGCAGAATCATTTGCTAGTCACGGATTCTTCCAGATTACCCTGTCAGGTGGCTATCCCAATTGGCATGCCCACCCGCGGTGTACAAGACCCTGGTTTCCTGATGACCTTGGCAAGTTTTGCAAATCTAATGAAACAAAAATGATTTGGGGTTTTAACTTTTTTAAAAGATTTTATTTTTGGGGGGCGCCTGGGTGGCTCAGTGGGTTAAAGCCTCTGCCTTTAGCTCAGGTCATGATGCTGGGGTCCTGGGATCGAGCCCCACATCAGGCTCTCTGCTCAGCAGGGAGCCTGCTTCCCCCTCTTTCTCTGCTTGCTTCTCTGCCTACTTGTGATCTCTCTCTCTCTCTGTCAAATAAATAAATAAAATCTTTAAAAAATAAATAAAAGATTTTATTTTTTTAACTTTTTGAGAGTGAGAGAGAGAGCGTGTGTGCGCGAGCACATGCGCATGAGTGTGGGGGAGGGGCAGAGGGAGAGGGAGAAGCTGACTCCTCACTGAGCGGAGAGCCCAATGTGGGGCTCGATCCCAGGACCCTGAAATCATGACCTGAGCCGAAGGCAGATGCTTCACCTACTGAGCCACCCAGGCACCCCTGATTTGTGGTTTTAGTTTGTATCTCCTGATTATTGATGGTCATCATTCTAATTCCTTCACTTTTAAATTAGCTCAGGGCTCAGTAAACTCTGGCGGCTGGTGGAAATCCAGCAGGCCAGTACAGTTGTCCTGGAGCCAATTAGTATACATCCTGGCTGGGGAGGCTTTCCTGCCACGACTGTGGAGGGCAACGGCAGACCACATAGCCTGCGGAGCTGAACCGATGTCCCATCTAACCCTGCTGATCGCCTACCTGCACCTAGGAAGAAGGCACCTCAGGGGAAGAAATCTGGAAGTGGCAGTGTCTCAAAGGTTGTCCTTCGGAGAAAATCGCAGGCCACCTTCCCTGCAGTCTCTGGGAGAGCTGAGAAAATTCCTTGGTCCCTTCAGTGCCCAAAGAGCCCAAGTACCGCGCAGGGAAGAAACGTGTGGTGGGCAGGACAAGGGAGTTTGAACTGCAGGCCTGAGAAGCTAGCCACCCGATAAAGCTCCGAGTGAGGAGGCCACCTTCCTCCTTGGCTTCTCCGTCCATTCCCCCAGCACACACAGCTTCCAATATGCTCCTTCTGTCCCTGGAGGCTGTCGGTAGGATGCCCAGTTGGGGTCATTTTATTTTATTTTAAACAGTTTATTTTTTTTATACTTTTAAAAAAATTTATTTATTTATTTGACAGAGAGAGATCACAGTAGACAGAGAGGCAGGCAGAGAAAGAGGAAGGGAAGCAGGGTCCCTGCTGAGCAGAGAGCCCGATGTGGGGCTCGATCCCAGGACCCCGAGATCATGACCTGAGCCGAAGGCAGCAGCTTAACCCACTGAGCCACCCAGGCGCCCCTTGGGGTCATTTTAAAAGGATCAGAAGCTTCCTATGTTCTGGGCCTTGTGCCTCGCTGCTTCCCCAGAGCTGGGCTGGGAAGAAAGGGGCTGGGAAGGAGAGGCCTGGAACCAGTTTGCGCTGACGGACCCCTTCAAAGCTGGGCTGCTTCCGATTCCTGCTGCTTCCTCAAAGCAGGCCCGAGCTTTCTCAGAGAGCCCAGTCTCCCTGGCTGGCCTGAGATCAGACTAGGTCTGGATTAGCCTGAACCAATCAAGGGGTTAGGTTTTTACTTCTAATCTATTCCTTGCCTCGCTCCAGCCCCTAAACATCTACGCACGTGCATACACACATACACACACACACACACACACACACACACACCCCTAATCAGCCAGAAACGGGTGTTTTAGCTTCTAGCAAACAGGCCAGGGCCATCTCACCTGTTGGATCCCACAATGAGGACCACAAGACCGAGACTTCTCAAGTTCTAGAACACTCATGGCTTTTGGCCATGGCCTAGGGAGACCTCCAACTTGGAGTGCCCCCATCCTCAGGTGAGTCTGGAGGGTTTGGTTCATCTGCAGGGGGAGGCACAGGGGAAATTTCCCGCTACGTTACTTCCGGGACCTCATCCTGGTTCCCTGACCTTTCTGCCCGCCCAGACAGTTTTCTCCTAGGAAACAGCGGAGACAGGGTTGCCTGAAGCCAGGGCTCTGGGGAAGGCAGGCGGGAGGGAAGGGTGAGCTGCTGGACAGAGCAGCTCGCCCACAGAGGAAGGTGCTGCCTTGTGGGAGACCGCACCAGGCCCTTCCCACCTCTCTCCTGAGCTTGGGGACTGGATCGCTTCTTCTCCTTCAGGCGATCAGGGGCCGATTCTCCATCCACCACAATAAGAAAGGACTTAGAGCCCTCTTCCCACCTCCCTGGAGGGTGGAGGAGGGAGGCTACCTCCTTCCCACCGGGGTCCCATTCCAGTCTAGCCCCTGGGCTTCGGCATGTGGGGTAGGAGGCAGGGAGGCGGCAGGGGGGCGCATAAGGAGAGTACGCTAACAAGCTGTCTCCCCTGTGCCCTGGGCTGGTGGCCCAAGCTGCCGAAGGAAAGCAATGACTTTCTGCATCAGCTCGGGATGAGCAGCCTCTGGCTGGGGCGCGGGAAGACCAGGGCATCTGGGTGTGGAACGTGGGGGTGCTGACGGGCTGGGGTGCAGGCAGCCGCCCAGGGATCAACCTTTCTGCGGGAAGGAGACATGGCTGGCCTAGCTCTGGAGACTTCTGTGCGTTTACTCCCGTCTCCCTCTCTCCCTGATCTCTCTCCATAGAGAAATACATTGTTTGACCCTCATGTACGCTTGGCCAACAGGTCCTAGAGATCTCATTCTAGTTTATCTGGAGATACCACATTTATTTTCTCTTTAACCACTGCTTTGAAGGGAGTGTATGTGTTTTCACGGGTTCTGAAGGGTTCTGATACGCGGCAAAGTTGGAGAACTCCTCGTGCGTTGTGTTTTCCTTTAGAAAATGTGTCTACCTCTCCCTTGAGCACTGGGGCGTGTGTCATTCCGGGTTCGGATGCGGTTCAGGTTGCAGGGTTGGGTCAGTGTCTTTCTACAGTCTCTGTGGGGGAGGGTTGGGGCCTGGCCCCAGCTGGAGGCTCCTCCCTGACTCTGTTGTCTGTTGTGGGTTGAACATGACATCCCCCCCAACCCCGGCCCAGAAACTGCTGGTACCTTTTTCACGCAGGAGCTCCAGGCGCACTGCTCCCCCTGTTTTCCCGGCCCACTTCTCAACAGAAGGTCCCACAATGCTGCCCTATGAAGGCCTCCGTCTTTCCCGGGGTTTAGCCAAGTGTCCGCTGTTCTCTGCAGTCTACTTCTCAGATGCTGTGGTCTGCCCCCCTTCTGTGGGGGAGCTGTGCGGGCCATGGTGGCCTGCCCCTCCTTGCACTGTGCTGTCCTTCCTCATTCCCTCTTCCTGGGGTCTCCTTGCCACCCTCCCCTCCTCCTGGGCAGGAACCAACTGCTCTTTCCCAGGCTCCGCCCCCTGCCCCCTTCTTTCCTGCCACATGTTGGATGGCATCTCCTCTGTGGCCATTTCAGCAGCTACTACACAACACAGTGATTAATCTTGTCCCTTCCCAGGCCCAGTCCTCTCTCTGGGTGCTTGTCCCAGTGTGATCTCGCGTGCTCACACACATGTTGCATTGCCCCGCCAGGCTCCACACACATAACACGAGCGCGAACAGGAGATACGAAGAATTTCAGATATCAGCAGCGGAGCAGTGCACCAAGCATCCGGGTGGTGGTTTGACAGCAGGGTCCCACGCAAAGGTCGCATACTCAGGAAGCCAGCCTTGGTCACATCTAATGACATCTAGCAACAAGGGAGACAGGGTCTAAGTCTCGAGCTGGATGGTAATGTGTACAAGTAAGACTCAAACGTGTTTTATTTCCAAAAGGAAGAGGGGAGACTAGATATCGGAAGGTAATTTGAAGTCATCTCGAAGGGGAGAACAGGGTCCACAGTGATAGGATGAAGCCCTGTGGACAGAAACAGTACAAGCACTGCCCCCCCCACCCTTCGGGCAGCCTTCGGATTTCTTCTCCGGAAAAGACTTACTTGTCCTCATGTTGTCCTGTGTAGTTGCTGGCTTTTCTATCTGGGGGTCTTTCCTTATCCATTTGTCCCCCCGGAGCCGCCCCTGCAGAGTATAGAGAGTATGACCTTCTTGGAGGATACGTGGTGTCAGTACAGATTTGGGGACCCCCCCCCAAATGATCTCTTTGATGTCTGCCTAATTGCTGGCTTTGGGAGGCCCATCTTGTAGTTTCTTTGGAATACAATTCCTTCGGAAGACTGGTGGGCTTCTAGCCAATTCAGCACGCCCAAATGGCTAATCTAGACTTGGTTCTTAAGCCTGAAGGCTTTTACTTACTGGTCTGTATCTGCTGGCGTGTGCCCTGTTCTGACATGACTTAAACTGTCTCGAGGCTAACTAGCCAAAACTGTGCTCAGATGGGACAAAAACTCTCTTAAGTTGGTCTTAACCATCTGGCTGATTCCAAGCTACCTGAGAGGTTCTACACTACTGGGCTCGTAGTCAACAAAGATTTCAGAGCTCAGGCAGAGAGCGCCACTCTTCGGGGAAATGTGTTCCTTCCCAGCTCTATGACCATCTTCCCCTTGTGGGGCTTCTCTGAGAGCAGCAAGAGGCCATGACACATCCCTCACACTTTAATTCCTTCATGTTTTTAATAATTTTTAAAAAATTTTATTCATTTATTTGACAGAGAGACAGAGAGAGAGAGAGAGCGAGAGTGAACACGAGTTGGGGGCCAGCAGCAGAGACAGAGGGAAAAGCAGGTTCCCTGCTGAGCAGGGAGCCCAATGTGGGGCTCGATCCCAGGACCCCAGGATCATGACCTGAGCCGAAGACAGACACTTCACTGCCTGAGTCACCCAGGCGCCCCCACTTTAATTCTTTGCATAATTGCCCCCAACACTTCAGCCTTGGACAGCATGCAGTCTGCCTTCCAAGGTCCGTGGGAGGCGGCTGGTTTATCTTACCAACTTTACCAAACTGCATCCATGTAAAGTGTCCATCTTGATGACTCCTGAAAATTGTGCATGCCCACGGAGCCACCACCAGAATAACAGACAGTTGTTTTTTGCCCCTGCCCCACCCCATGGCAACCACGGATTTTCTGTCTTTCACTCCAGATTTGTTTGCATTTTACATAAACGGATTCATGCAGTATGTAGTCTTGTATGTCTGACCACGTCCACGCGGACATGCACTACTCGGTTTCCAGTTGGGGCTGTTGTGAATGAGCTGCCATGAACAGTCAGGTACAAGTTTCTGTGTGGACATACAGTGTTTGCTTCTCTTGGATAAATATCTAGGAGTGGAATTGCTGACTTTTTTAGTAAGTGTATGTTTAACCTTTCAAGAAATAAACAGGGGGGCGCCTGGGGAGCTCAGTCGGTTAAGCGGCCAACTCCTGATTTCAGTTCAGGTCATGAGCTCAGGGTCCCGGGATTGAACTCCATGTAGGGGGCTCTGGACTCTGCATCGAGTCGGCTTGAGATTCTCTCTCCTTTTCCCTCTGCCCCTCCCCCACTCACGTGTGCTCTCTCTCTTTCTAGAATAAATACAGTCTTTAAACAAACAAACAAACAAACAAAAATAAACAAACAGGCTGTACCATTTTGTACCCTGACCAGCAGTATTTGAGAGTTCTAGTTCCTCCACATCCTTGTCAACACTTGGTATTGTTGGTCTTTTTCATTTTAGCCATTCCAGTAAGTATGTAGTGGTTTCTCATTGTGGGATTAATATGCATTTTCCTGATGACAAATGATGCCAGGTCTGGTGTAACAGGTGATGAGAGTGGGGTCATGTCAACCGGCCAAGTCATTTTGTCTTCAGTGGTGGGGGTGGTGGGGGAAGGAGCAGCACACAGCAGCTCTAGCATTTGCTCAGGAGCTGAGCTGGGAGTGGAACAAGCAAGAGAGGGCTCAGGGTTCTCCTTCACTGCCTGCCACTTCCTCTTTGGCTGGGGAGAAGTCTTGAGGGGACAGGAAAAAGGAGACACTGAACTGGGGATGGGCCTGACCTGCTCCTTTCCCCCTGGGGTCCAGATAGATTTCTTTCAACTAAGCCTCAGTATCTTCCACATTCTCCCCCCAGCCCAAACTAGAAAGTCAGGGTACATGTTTAAAGCAATGCTGTGCAGGAGTTGGTCTGAATATGGAAAAGAGGGATCCTGCAGAGGCGGGAAGCAAGGCTGGCGAAGCCAGTCATGAAGGGTTGTGTTTGTGGCCTCCTGCTTCTTTCCTCAACACAGTTCTCTCTTTTCCCACCCTGGTCACCAGTGCCCCCATACCCTCTGGGACCGTGCTCCTGCACTAGACTTTTCTCCCTAGTTAGAACTTGCCTAGACATCTCAGCTGCCAGAAACTTCAGTTGGAAATTATCCACCCACCGAAAGAGAACCATCCGAGAAAGCTTCAACGCCCTCGCCTAGGGAATCAGGCACATCTTCTCAAGTGAAGCTCTTTTTATTTATTATCTTATGTAAAATTGTGACATAACTTTTTTTTTGCAATTTGTAAGCCTACGATTCATTATCACTCCTGTACTATTTTATAGATGCTAAGATAACTAAAAGAAAACAATTTAGATTTTAGTACCCTTAACTTCACTTTTTTTTTCTGCTCGAATAAAGAGTCACACAATTTCACCCCGCCCTGGGCCCGGAACATGATTCACTTCTGCCAAAGGGTTATGAACATAAACGATGTGTGCAATTCTTGGGTCATAACGTTTTAAAAAGGAAAATGCTTTTTAAACTTCGATTTCCTGTCTGCTACACCTACCTCCCCCTGCTCCTTGTCACTGGAGCTGTTTTGGAAACTAGAGAGGGATGTCACGTGTCGCTTGGTCTGAGAGTAGGATCTGGCCGAGATGGCCTCTTCTTTAGCCAGACTGGAGAGTTTAGGGCCTTCTCAGGTCTTTCCTGAGCTATTGCTCAGACCTGGACATGCGCAGAGCCCTATGCATGTTTGTGGCCTTTTGGATCCTCAGGAATATGACAGAACTTTTAAAAGTGCCCTATGGGGCAGCACCTGGGCGGCTCAGTGGGTGAAGTATCTGCCTTTGGTTCAGGTCATGATCCCGGGGTCCTGATCAGGCCCACATCTGGCTTCCCGCTTGGGGGAGAGTCTGCTATTCTCTCTCTTGTTCTCTCTCACTCTTTCTCTCTCTCTGACAAATAAATAAAATCTTAAAAAAATAATTAATTAAAGTGTGCTATGGACTTCTCATTCCCTAGCTTTTCCTTTTAAGCTTTTTTGGTCAGCCCACTGTTTTTCCCAACTGTTATCTGCTGCCTCAGGGGACCATACCGTTAAACCATTGCTTCTGATTGTTTCTGACAGGACTCCTGCCTGACAGGCTGTTCCTATAGGGTGAGCTCCAACTCAGGTCAAATAAAGACCACTTTGGGGACATCTGGTAGCTCAGTTGGTTAAGTGTTTGACTCAATTTCAGCTCAAGTCATGATCTCAGGGTTGTGAGATCAACCAGCATGGAGCCTGCTTAAGATTCCCTCTTTCTCTCTCTCTCTCTCGCCACACCTCTAAAAGTATAATAAAACAAAGACAGCTTTTGAGTGGTGTCTTTCAGGAGTTAATTATGATTCTCTCAGAACAGGACTCTGGAGGCTCTCCAGCCCCTTCTACCTTATTCGGCGGCTGCTAGGCTTCTGGCTTTCATCACAAGAGCAGGTTTTTGGTTTTCAAGGCTACTGCAGAGCTGGGAAGAAGGGGAAAGAAATGGGACAAGTAAAAATGCCACAAAGATCACTGTTCTCACTGTGATTCAGCTGATGGGGCTGTTGGTGCTGGATGGGGACTCACTTTGCGAAGCACCGGTCGGAGCTGAGGTCTGTGAATGAGGAACAGAGAGTAACTGTCTCCTACCAGGATACAAACAAGGATTGGCCTCCTTTTTCTCCTTTACTAAGTTCTAACCACCAAGCCAATGGGTGTATGAGAAAGAAGGGTGTTTTCTGTCTTTGTTGGATGATGAAGGATGAGCCTGTTCCAGGCGATTTCTCAGCATCTTTTCAGACCAGTGCCTATAATGGGAAACACCTTCTCTAAATATAATATTTTAAAGCCCCGCTTGCCCAGTGGGATGGAAGGAGTACACTGGAAAATATAAAAATATCTCTTCTTCCCAAGGGCAGTTACACCATTTGTCACTAACAAGTACTTTGGGGAATTGTTCTCCCAAGGTCCTACAAGTCCCTGAAGCTCCTTGGTCTTCATTCTGCCAACAGCTCCTGGTCTCTTCTTGACGATTTCATGCTGTCTCATGTCCATAGCTTCTGCTCTCCTGCTCTTGTGGATCAAGGTTCCAGAGAGTTCCCTGGATTGCTTCTCTGGAACTTCGAAGTGAGAGGTGGGTGAAAAGGACAGCTGGTTCCCACAGGTGGCAGTAAGGCCAGGTGGGGAAGCTAGAACGACTTAAGTCTTGGCAGTTTGCTTTCCCTGGAATCAAGGGACATTTGTCTGCCTTTTCCTGCTGGGTTGATGAAATGGGCCATCCCCATTTCCCTTGCTCTACAGACCTATGTGTGCGATGCTGCCTCATGTGTGTTATGGAAAAATGTTAGTGTTTGAGGCCCCTGAGCTTGGAGAGGGGTCCCAAGGTCCATGGGCACTAAGTGAAGGAAGCATACTGGGGAGCTACAGTTGATCAAGCATGAAGAAGAGACAGGAGGCACAGGGCAGCTGTGGGATTCCTGCTGCAGGTGAGCTGGGAGAACTGGTCTGGGGACCCAAGTTGCTGTCCAAGGCAGGCACAGTCCCAGACGGAGCACTGCAGAGACAGCTGCCATTCTAGCCATTCGGTCCATCCCCACTGTCTCTGTGTACCGCTTGCCTGGCCCGAACCGAGAGCTGGCCCAGAGCTGAGGGGTCAGAGAGCTCATGAACACTTACCAGAGCATCCACAGGACTTGAACAGAGTTGAGTTGATATCCACAGGTGGGAGGTGGCCTGGGTCAGGAAATGACAGCACTCTGGAGGCATCTGGGACCACACAGGCAAAGCTGGATGCTGTGTCAATGGTGTGCACTCCTAGTTTCACTAGCACACGCACGTGTGTGTGTATGCGGGGGGGGCATATGTATTATGTGTGTAGATATTAGCACACGCACACAGAGCTGCGAACATATGTGCACGTGAAGATCGTACTGTCAGTAACCCTGTCCCGTGAAGGAGACCGGCCTTTGTTCCAGGCCAGCAGCTGCCAATCGGATTTTCAAGTGTACAGAGAATTTTGCGTGTGAACAGTAGACGAATGGTCTCTCTGAGTAGGACCGCAGCCCCTTCCTGGGATACTGCAGGAGGGAGGGAGACCTATGAGTAGGTGGGGGCCCCAAGAACAGGAGACTTTTGGCACAGGCACGAGGCGCTCAGGAAGGAAGTGAAGACAGGCTTCTTCGGGGGGGGACTTCTGCTTGCACTGGGAATGCCAGCTGCTGTTTCCTCGGGGACTGGGGACTGAGCAAAACTGCTTTCCAGGCAGAGGAACAGGGTGGGTTGGCACTGAAGAGAGGAGCCCGTATGTGTGCCCCAGGCTTCTGAGCTGGCCTTGGTTACTCTGGTATGCAGCAGGGTTTGGGGTCTGCCCAGGGTGCCGGGGCCATGAGCAGAAGGGGGTCTTGCGTTCCCTGCATAGCTGTCCAAGCTGAGCCTTCCAGATGACCCTGGAGGAGGAGCCCTGGGCAGGGTCTGCCAAGGCTGAGCTTCTAGTTCTCTGTCTCTGGGATAAGGCCCTGGCAGCCGCCATGTGAAAAGCACAGGGTGAAAGGGAGGGAGGCTGGGGCAAAGGTAGCCACAAGTTCAGGAGGCGCCTGGCATGTAGGAAGGGTCCAGCTGTGTCTGTAGTAGCCAGACAGGGTTAGTCAAGCTCTGAGCACCTGACTGCTGTGACCAAGCCCACAGAGCCCACCACACCAAGCCCAGAGGACAGGAGGAGATGTGTGGTCGGATGCACTTGGCATTGGTGGACATCTCCAGGTGGGGGTGGAGGGGGAGGGAAAAGGGCTCCTTCTGGCAAACCTGTCATCTTAGCATTCTTGCGTCTGATTGAGCCTATCGTGCAGGGGACATCGAGGGCACACCGGACCCTGGGCCTCGGGGGTCCTACCAGTCCAGCTGACGTTCAGCCTCCAGGGATCCCCCCGCCCCCCGCAGAAGAGAAAGGCCTGAGGCGGCTGCTTCTGCGTCCCCGCTGCTCCCGCCGCCTTCTGCGCCTCAGAGGAGCTTGAGTCCGATGACCTCCAGCACCCGTCTGTGCTTCTAAAGCGTCATGGCCCAAACGCACAGGACACGGGTATGGGCGGTGGGGACTGTGTAGTCGTCCAGACGTGTGTACCCCTCAGCTCCTTTCCCCCAAGACTGACCGACCGACCGACCGACCGATTGCTAGAGCATGGGGGGAGGGGCAGAGGAGAACCCCAAGCAGACCCCACACCGAACACGGAGCCCACCGCGGCGCTCGATCCCGCCACCCCAAGGTCACGACCCAAGCTGAA
>PISX010021797.1:0-32905 GCA_004024625.1 Mellivora capensis
GGGAGTTGAGGGAAATTGGGGGGGAGATGAACCATGAGAGACTATGGACTCTGAAAAACAACCTGAGGGTTTTGAAGGGGCGGGGGGTGGGAGGTTGGGGGAGCCAGGTGGTGGGTATTGTGGAGGGCATGCATTGCATGGAGCACTGGGTGTGGTGTAAAACTATGAACTCTGTTACGCTGAAAAGAAATAAAAAAAATAAAAAAAAAACAAATGCAGAAAATAAATCTTTTGAAAAAAATCAATACCTGTTCAAAGTTAACAACTCAGAAATAGGAATATTCCCTTGAGCTGAGAAGGGCATCTCCTCACTTATAGCTAATATACATGATAGTAAAAAATGAAATGTTTTTCCCTAAGATCAGACATGAGGCAAGAATATCTGCTCTCACTCTTCTCATTTAACACTGTACTAAAGGTTTTAACAAGGTGAAGAAGACAAGAAAAAGAAATAAAAGATATAGAATGAACAAAAAATAATTAAAATGTTTATTCACAAATAACACGAGTTTCTATGTATAAAATACTCGGGAATTTACAAACCAAAATTATTCAATCTAATGAGTAAACTTGGTTAGTCCATAGGATGCAACTTACACAAAATTAACTGTTTTCCTATGTACTAGCAACAACTAACAGGAAAATGAAAAAAAAATAAGTCATTTGTAATGCTATCACCAAAAATAAGAGGTAATCATTTAGTAAAAGCAGAAAATGTCAGCTAAAAAACAAGCAATAGATGTCAACAAAATTTTATCATCATTTACATTAAATGTTAGTGGGCTAAATATTCTATTGAAAGGACTAAGATTATTAGATTGGCAAAATAAAAACCCTATATGCTTCTTACAAGAGACCTACCATAAATATAAAGACCAAGAAAAAAATGTAAGTGGGAGTGAGGGGTAAATGTACATCATGTAAAGTTAAACAAAGGGAATTGTGTGTAGTTATACTAGTATCAGATGAATGTACTTTAAAGCAAGAAGCAATTCAATAAATAGAGAAATTTTATAATGATAAAGGCAGGTTTGTATTGTTCAGCCTGGGCAAGTTTATCTCCAGCTCCTTATGAAAGATTGGGGTCTTAGGAGTTTCTTGGTTGCAGTGCAAACTCACTCTGTATGCAATATCTACCCAGGCCACTCAACATCATCCCTGTGGTACTGGAGAGTGGGCAAGGGGAAATTGATGAAAGTAGGAAAATCATTCTGCCTACTGTGTCAAGAGTAATGAAATCCTTTGTCTCTGACCTAGGAGCTTTATGTGTTCTACCAGCCTCCATGAAGCCATGACAGACCTAACTGTTAGCTTCTTAGTGGGTAAAATCTCAGCTCCTCCAGTTCTTGACACATATGGGTTGCCAATGAGTGCATAAAACATGTTCAACATTATCAATAATTAGAGAAATTAGTATGCAGAGCAACAAAACCCTCAAACATTGCTCTCTGACCTCACTTAGATAGAGTGAGTAATGCCATTCTTTTAAATATTACCCTTCTAGTGACTGTGTGGGGCATTATTTGTGGTTTTAATGTACATTTCTCTAATTATTCATAATGTTGAACACCTTTTCATGTGCTTATTGGCAGTCCATATGTTTTTACAATCCATCATGTTATTACATTGAGAATGTAAAATAGTACAGCCACTATGAAAATTATTTGCCAGTTTCTTATACAGCTCAAAATACATTTTCTATATAACCCAGGAGTTGCACTCTTTAAGTGCTTATGCAAAAGAAATAAAAACCTCTGTACACAAAAAGATACATACACAAATTCATAACTGCATTGTTCATAATAGTCAAAACAGAAACAACTCGAATGCCAATTAACAGGTAAATAGATAAAAATGTATGGTATATCCATAAGATGAGATACTCTTCAGCAATAAAAAAGAATGAATTACTTATGTACCCAATCATATGGATGATTCTCAAAATGTTATGCTAGTCAATTGGAGCCATACTGCATGATTCCATTTACATCACATTCTAGAAAAGGCAAATCTAATCTATAGTGACCAAAAGCAGATCAATAGTTTCCTGTGACAATGTGTGGGGTCATTTTCTGCAAACGAACTTAAAAGAATTCTATAGAATGATGGGATTGATAATGTTACACAACTATATACATTTCATAGAGCTTTACATTTAAAATGGGTGTATTTTGGGGCGCCTGGGTGGCTCAGTGGGTTAAAGCCTCTGCCTTCAGCTCAGATCATGATCCCAGGGTCCTGGGATCAAGTCCCGCATCGGGCTCCCTGCTTGGCAGGGAGCCTGTTTCCTCCTCTCTCTCTGCCTGCCTCTCTGCCTACCTGTGATCTCTATCTGCCAAATAAATAAATAAATAAATAATCTTTTTTTAAAAAATAAATAAAATGGGTGTATTTTAATAAATAAAAGCTCAATAAGGTTATATTAAAAGGAATATTCTAATAAGAAAAATCCACAGCAGACATATTTCATAAAATATTAAAAGTTCCCCCCCCCAAATAAACATATATTCACCTTAAGAATTTCTTTTTATTTCCACCGCTTCGGGATCATTTGTTGAAAAGTCTGTACTTTCCCTACCTTGGCACTTTTCTCAAAGACCAGTTTATCATTTTATATGTAGTTAATTTATGGGTTATACTATATTCTGTTTCAGTGGACTATACATCTATCTTTACACCAATCTCACATTGATTAGATTGCTGTAACTTTATAGTAGATCTAAAAATCAGGTAGTAGACATCTTTCAGTGTTTTTTTTTTCTTTTTCAAAAATGGTTGTGACTCTTTTTAAAATTTTTATGTTTAGTTAGTCAACATACAGTACATCATTAGTTTTTGATGTAATGTTCAACGATTTATTAGTTGCATATAAAACACGGGATTAATCACAACACATATTCTCCTTAATACCCATCACCCAGTTACTCCCACCCACCTCTCCTCTGTAACCTTTGGTTTGTTTCCCGGAGTCTAGAGTCTCTCCTGGTTTGTCTGCCTCTCTGCTTTCTTCCCTTTCAGTTTTCCCTCCCTTCCCCTGTGGTCCTCTGTGCTATTCCTTATGTTCCACATATGAATGAAACCGTGTGATAACTGTCTTTCTCTGCTTGACTTACTTTGACTCTTGTAGGACTTTTCCTTTTCTGTAAAAATTATAGAGTAAAAGAACTCCTCAAACTCAACTTACACAAAACAGATAATCACGTCAAAAATGGGCAGAAGACACGAACAGACACTTCTCCAAAGAAGACATATACAAATGGCTAACAGACACATGAAAAAATGTTCATCATCATTAGCCATCAGGGAGATTCAAATCAAAACCACATGGAGATACCACCTTACACCAGTTAGAATGGCCAAAATCAACAAAACAGTAAACAAGTATTGGAGATGATGTGGAGAAAGGCGAACCCTCTTACACTGTTGGTGGGAATGCAAGTTGGTGCAGCCACTTTGGAAAACAATGTGTAGATTCCTTAAGAAATTAAAAATAGAGCTTCCCTATGACCCTGCAATTGCACTACTGGGTATTTACCCCAAAGTTACAGATGTAGTGAAAAGAAGGGCCATCTGTACCCCTAATGATCATAGCAGCAATGGCCACAATTGCCAAACTGTGGAAAGAGCCAGATGACCTTTAACAGATGAATGGATAAAGAAGATATGGTCCATATATACAATGGAATATTATGCCTCCATCAGAAAGGATGAATACCCAACTTTTGTATCAACATGGATGGGACTGGAAGAGATTATGTTGAGTGAAATAAGTCAAGCAGAGAGAGTCGATTATCATATGATTTCACTTACTTGTGGAGCAAAAGGAATAACACGGAAGACATTGGGAGATGAAGAGAAGAAGTGAGTTGGGGAAAACCGGAGAGGGAGACAAACCATGAGAGACTGTGGACCCTAAGAAACAAACTGAGGGTTTTGGGGAGGTGGAGTGGGGTGAGCTGGTGGTGGGTATCGTGGAGGGCATGTATTGCATGGAACACTGGGTGTGGTGCATAAACAATGAATTTTGGAACACTGAAAAAAAATAACATAAAAAATGTTTAAAAGTATAGAGTAAGATTTTCAATTTCTAAAGCCTGATGACATTTTGATTTTGAATGTGTTATTGAATAAATAAATCAAGTTGGAGAGAATTAACATCTTCACAATATTGAACATTTTAATCCGTGAATATGGTATATCTCTCCATTTAATTTTAGGTCTTTGTTATTTCCTTTCAGAAATGTGTTGTGATATTTGGCTTTATCAATATTTTACATTCTTCAGTATGAGGGCTAAAGAATGGTCAGGGTCTTCTGGCTCAACCATTAGTTGGGGCCCCAAAGCCAGATGTATTTGTGGGCAAAATGGCCAGAGGGTAGAGAAAAAATTCGAGGGGACTCTGGGACATGAAGCTTAATGCACTATGCTTCCAAAACTGTTGGTAAATAGCTGTGTCTCCCTTATACGAAAACATTATTGGCATAGATATTATGTCCAACTAGGGAGCACTTCCCCTACCTAGTTTTATAAAACAGAAAGCAGCGGTGCTGGGGTGGCTCAGTGGGTTAAGTGTATGACTCTTGATTTTGACTCAGGTCATGGCCGCAGGGTCATGAGATT
The DNA here is from genome assembly GCA_004024625.1 of Mellivora capensis. NCBI lineage: Eukaryota > Metazoa > Chordata > Mammalia > Carnivora > Mustelidae > Mellivora > Mellivora capensis. The sequence continues at coordinate 4,621 of PISX010021797.1, forward strand.
GAGCCCTGCATTGGGCTCCATGCTTAGTGGGGAATCTGCTTCTCTCTCTCTCTCTCTCTCTGTCCCTCCTCTCTCTCTCTTTTTCTCTCAAATAAATGAATCTTTAAAAATAAAATAAAATAAAATAAAAGAGATGGCATATAAATTCACCCTTCAGACAGTACTCATTGGAAGTACTACATGAGAATCCATAGAGTTGTCTGAGCCTATTCAGGTTGCTAATTTCAAGCAGTGTAGAATACCTAGTGCACAGAAAGAGATTGCCACTTTCATTAACAACATGTTAGAAGCTAGAATTTCTGTAAATAAATTCTGTGTACTAGTCCTATATGGTGTGTGAGAAAGGCAGATGGCTCATGGAGGCTGACAGTAGACCAGCCAGGCCTGATAAAGGAGTACCACCAATAGCACCAGCAGCTCTTATTGTTGTTTCAAAAGTGTGAAAAATACTGCAAACTGAAAGAGACATGTACTCTGGGATGTGTCTTTTTTATGTCTATTTTTTATTATTTTAATTCAATTAATAAACATATAGTATATAATTAGCTTCAGATGTAGAGTTCAATAATTCATCAGTTGCATGTAACACCCAGTGCTCATCACATCACTTATCCTCCTTAATGCCCATCACCCAGTTACCCCACTCCCCACCCACCTCCCATCCAATAACCCTCAGTTTGTCTCCTAGAGTTAAGAGTCTCTCATGGTTTCTCTCCCTTTCTGATTGCTTCTCATTCAGTTTTTCCTCCCTTCCCCTATGATCCTCTGTGCTATTTCTTACATCATCTACGTCGATGTTCATTGTATGCATTTGTCCATTCTGATGGCTGAATATTATTCCATTGTATACATAAACCACATCTTCTCTAGCCATTCATCTGTCAATGGACATCTGGGCTCTTTCCACAGTTTGGCTTTGTGGGCATTGCTGCTATGAACATTGGGGTGCAGGTGTCCCTTCAGATGACTACATTTGTATCTTTGGGGTAAACATGCAGTAGTGCAATTACTGGGTCATAAAGTAGCTCTATTTTCAACTTTCTGAGGAACCTCCACGCTGTTTTCCAGAGTGGCTGCACCAGCTTGCATTCCCACCAACTCTGTAGGAGGGTTCCCCTTTCTCTGCATCCTCACTGACATTTATTTCTCCTGACTTGTTAATTTTAGCCATCCTGACTTCTGTGAGGTCATTGTGGTTTTGATTTGGAGTTCCCTGATGCCCAGTGATGTGGATCTTTTTTCATGTGTCTGTTGGCCATTTGTATGTCTTCTTGGGAGAAATGTCTGTTCATGTCCTCTGCCCATTTCTTAACTGATGTGTCTTGCAAATGCTCTTTTCTCAGTCTCAGTCTCGATTTCAGAAAGGAGTCAGCTGCAGCCTGCCGTGGTGGGAAAGGATCCCAATACAAACAGCCATGGGGTTCTCTGAATTCACCAGCTCACTGTCATAATTTGGTTAGAAATAACACGGACTTGGTGCACTCTGAATGTAAGAAAACACTCAGTTGATACTGTGATGATATCGGAAACTGAGGAGCCAGCTGGGACTGCCTGAGTGTGGTGCTGATATGCGCGACTCACTGAGGCTGGAAGACAGATCCTGCACAGACGGCAGGGCACACGCAAATGGTGAGACTCTTGGGAATAACACAGTCAGAAGTCCCCCGTGACGTCCCATGGGTGACTGAAAATAAGCTGCAGCCACTGCCTGTCCCTGGAACGAAGGAGGAAGCCAGTGCATGATGGCACTGTTTGGATTCGCGGGGCTGCACTTTCCACATCTGGGTGTATTGCTAACTTCTAACTGCACCCCAAAGGAGATCATATTTGAATGGGGGGTCTGGGCAACAGCAGGCTGTGTCTGAACTGCAGAAAGCAGTCGCTCTATGGCTGCTCTTGGCCCTGATGATTCATTCACCCATGATTGTGGAAGGATTTACAGCTCACGCTTCACAAACTGGAGCTCAGGGCTGAAGCCCGTGAGTGCCGCCTGGTGGCCAACACTGGGATTTTGGACCAGAATGCTGCTTGCCGCAGCCATAGGGTGTATGCCCTCCGAGAGACAATTGCTAGGTTCTCGACTTCCCTTTTCCCTATGATTGGTGCTCCTGGGTGCAGTGCTGTGGCCAGAGGTGCGGACAATCGCTCAGCAAAGCACTAACAACACTCCAAGCCTTTATATCAACTCTTTCTGGGGGTTGATGGGGTGGAGCATGCCTACTTCCTATCTGGAAAACTTGGAGCTGACAGACAGGGCAGCTGTTCCCCCTGGTGGTTGAGATGGTCCCCTAGCTCCACTCCTATGTGGCCCCACCCTGTATGAGGGGCAGGCACTTGTCAGACTGGTCGTGCTACCAGCAGTCAGAGGAGCTCAGAGGCCCAACGTACTGTCCCTTCCCAAGGTAGAAAACTGTATGCTAAAATCAGTGACAGATGGAAAGAAACAGCAGTAAGCCTGAAGCTAAAGGAGTGAGTGGTTTGCCACAAAGGAGATCCAAACAGCCTTCAAAACAAGACGCGGGCAGGTGTCTTTATGACTCCAGAAAAAGCAGACATTTCTAAATAGGTTGTTAAGAATTAGTGCCAACCTAAAGGAACAAATGAACTAATGGAACCATTAACAGAATAAGAAATAGCATCTTCCCATCAGGGCCAGTGTAGGTCCCACGTCTACCCAAAACTGTGAACTGTTTCCAAGGCAATTCCATGAACTGATTTTCTAAATCTGGGTTCCTATAGATCTGTCAGGGCGAAAGGATGTGATAACCACACGTGGTTTAGAGGCTTGGATAAGTTCATTCTTCTCCCAGGACGGGGGAGTCGTTAGCCTCGGCCCACGTCCCATGGGCTGGGTGGGGGAGACTGGTCACCCAGACTGGCTGTGGCCCAGTGTTGCTTCTGGGCATCACGAGAAATTAGAAAGGGGATCAAGAAGCAAGACACAGAGTGGGAGAACATGTAATTCATGTAAAATTCTAAAAATATATCTAAAGATACGAATGAGGCAAAGAATTCCTACAGACTGATGAGAGAAATACAGAGCACCCAACGGAAACAAAAAATGAGGGAAGCACTCGCTTCCGAAAGTGGGCAGCCAGCTGGCCAATAAGCTTATGTACATACAGATGGGGCCTAATTTTATCAGCAATTAGGGAAATGCACGTTGAAAACCTCCGATGTGCAGATGGACAGCAGACAAGTGTGAATGTGGGTTCCGTCCACGCTGCTGGAGGGCTGTTTGTGTCTGTCGTACTGTGCATTGCACTTGGGTGTGGACGGGCCACCCCCGCTTGTCCATTCACCTGCTGACAGGCGTCCTGGTCCTTTCCAGCTTTGGCAATTATGAACAGACCTGCTGTTGACGTTTGTGCCCAGGTTTCTGTGTGAGCAAACATTCAACTTTATAAGAAACTGTTAAGCTACTTTCCAGACTGGCAGGACCTCTGGCACCTGTATAGACGCTGCCGGCTGCCCACGTGACCCTGGCGCTTGGTGCTATCTCTGCTTTATTTTCACAACACTGACCGGTGTCCACATGGCTGTGATTTGGGTTCTGCTGACAGCTGTGTTGTGCATTTTCCAAGCGCTTCTTTGCAGCCTCTTCTCTTTCTTGATCTTGAAGTGTCTGCTCGCCCACCTGCCCTGTAACTGGGCCATCCTTTTCTGTTCCCGTTGGCTGCTCTCCGGAGAGGAGGAAAGACGCTGGCGAGCTGGAGTATTCATTTATAAGAATGACAACCATCCCCACTGCTTCCTTCCCTGTGCCTGAGCTCCGTGGTTGTCCAAGTGTGGCCCCCAGACCCCTTGGCCAGAAGGCTCTAGGCTGCTCTTGTCTTCTTCCAGCTTGGGAAACATTTACAAGATGGACCTCTTTTGGCTTAGACACATCAGTGGTGTTTAGGTTGATTATAATTGTGGGAAAGGTTCTTACCTTATGCCAGAAACTTGCATTTCCCTGTCCCTTTGTGAATAATAATATTCATGAACTCTGGGGTAAAGAAGCATTGCCCTAAGTCCATCTCCCTGGACCAGGCCATGGTCACCGCCCCCAGAAAGGTCCTCTGTTCCTGAGCCGGAGTCATCCCTCTCCCCATCCCTGAAGGGAGGTGTACTAGAGGTCCTGGTGCGGACAGTGCTGTGTGCCCAGAGATTGAGCGGACAGGGGAGGCTATTTGGTCAGGGGGTCTGGACCCTGGACAGGGCATGGGAGCCGGCCAGCAGAGAAGCCAGACAGGGCTCAGCCCCCAGCCAGCTGCTGTCACCAGGGCCCAGAGGCCCGCGGACACGAGGTTCTGGGCTAATTGGCAGTGTGGGGAAGTTACTTCTCAATAGCGGGGTAATTGGACCCTGGGGTCTGCACCTCTGTGCATGACAGGGAAGGGAGCCAACAGTCCCTTCTCTCTGGTGCCTCCTTTAAACCAGCAGTTGCTCTGGGGGCTGGCCAGGCCTTGCCAGGGGCTGCCCACTCGGGGTGTCAGAGAGAAAGGCAGCCAGTGACGCCTGCAGTTGTCCCAGGTGGGTCCCCATGGCGCCCTTCCTCTCAGCGAGGTGGTGGTCTGGGTGACCTCTGGACCTGGTCTTTCAGGGAAATGGCAGGAGTGAGGCCGGGACTGAGCCACCCCTCACCGGCACTGGCCCCCTGTCCCGAGTGGGCGGTGTGGGGATTTCCTCCCCACCCTGCACCCCTGCATGTCAGCGCTTCACTCCCACCCTCACCTGTATCTCCAGTGTCCTCCTCTCCCTCTGAGCTCTGAAATACTCCCCCGAGGGTTACAGCCCCTCCTCCCACTGCCCACTTCGTCCACCGTCTGCTTTGCTTTGTCCACCTCCTGCAGTGGTGCCCGCCTCCCCCTCCAGGACCTGGAGAGACCACCCAGGTCTTCCCCGCCCACACTCTCAGTCCCAAGCGGTGATGCCGCACTCTCTGCCCCCCTATCCCTCGGCCTGACCTGCCTGTCCCCTCTTGTCCCCTTTGTCCTCGCAAGGGACGGCAGTCTGCTAAAAGTGGGCATGGAGGAACATTTCAGTAGGGGCCACTCTTTCAGTCTGGTGTCAATGAGACCAGCCCCCTTGCAGCAAAGCCAGAGCAGGGGCCTGGCTGGCGGGAGAAGCAGGGGCGGGCAGCAGGGCCTGCTTCCAGAGTACCGCCTCACTCCTGCCTTTGCCCCCACGGAGGCACGGATGGGTCCGGTCTTCAGGGGAGGACTGCCCTGCCCACCTCCCCCACTGCCCCTCCCCCCTCCCTCCTTCCTTCACTGTCCACACTCCCACCTCTCACTCCTTTAAGCCTCCATTTCCCTGTCTTTGACAAGGCCAGAAATAACCACACATTTGCCTTAAAATTGGGAAGTGCAGAAAGATCCAAAGAAACACCAAGCTTATGTCCCTTAAATGCTCTGCATGGTCCAGGAGGACAAAGGGTCAGAGAGGTGTCGACCCTTCAGTGGGACCGGTTCCCTGGCCCTGACCTGGTCATGGTGGGACCAGTGCCCCTGAGCAGACACATTGGACAGCTCCAGCCCTAGTCTCTAATGAAGCCCCAATTCCAGTGCTGAGCTTGAATCCCGGACAAAACCCAAGCTTCCCCCTAAACTAGCAGCTGGACAGAGCCCTCACCCCTGCACATCAGGTCAGGGTGGGACTCTGCTGTCTGAGGATTCGGGGAGGGGCGTGGAAAGGGATGGGAGCACACTCTTGGTCTTGAAGCCCCCAGACCTCCTGTCTGGTCTCTCTGCTGTGTGGGCTCCTCCCTCTGCTGCTGCTGATACCTGGAGACCTGAGCAGGTTTCCCCCAAACTGTCCCTGACCTGCCCCAAGTCACCTTCTGGAAGACTCTTGTTTAAATGCTGATTCTTGCTCTGTGCATGTCCCACGCTGCCCTCCATGCGCCCCCGACACGCCTCCCGTGTCCGCACGACAGCACCGTGGCTAACACACACCTCCCTCGAGAGTCTGCCCCTGAGTTTCCTCCTCGTGACCCTGGCTCGGGCCCGCAGCACTCCAGCTGTGCCACCTGGACCACTCTCCAGCCCGCGCTTTCCTGCATGCTAAGCAGTTACTTCTCTACAGTGAGTGTTACTTGTGGTCCATCTACTCTGCCTCTACTAGAACGTACTCTCCAAGAAGGCAGAAGCCTTAGACCGCTTTCTCTCCTGATTTATCCCCATTGCCTTGATGCCATGACTGCCGCATAGTAGGCGCTTAGGAAATCCTGGGCGGATGAATAAGTGGGAAGCCCCAGGTGACAGCCTGACCTGTCTCTCGGTGGGCTCAGACACCCTGGGCTGCTGTGGGAGGCCCCCACGCCTGGCCCCTGCAAACCTCTGCTCCCAGCACACCTGAAACCATGCTCCTCACTGTCCTGTCTTTCCTAAAGCATGCTTTTTCCCTCCGCACCCAAATGCTAATGGAGGCAGATGCCTGGGAGACACTGTAGCATTCTCCATTTCTGGGGGGCATTGAGTGGCAGTGCTGGGGGCTCATGGGAGCCCTTCAGGAAGAAGCTGTGTCTGAACTGAGTTCTGCCCAGGGCGGGGCCATAGGGCACTGAGCGAGTTGCTCTCAGGACCAGTGGGGATCTCCCAGGCAGGACACTGTGGCTCACGAGGGACAGGAGCACAGGGCATGGCGTTTATGCTAAGGACACTTGACTGATGTGGTGGGGACAGTGTCTCACATGCCAGTCTCTGTCACACAGACCCCAGAGCAGGGGGAGGAAGGAAAGACTGGAGGAGAACCACCTGAGGCAGTGGCAGTCATCCAGGGTGGGGACAATGGTAGCTGGGGGGCATGGTGTGAAGGCGAGAGAACTGGTTCTGGAGACATTTAGGAAGTTCTATGGGCAGGACTCCATGCCTGCAGAGCTGTGCGGGCGGGGAACAGGGGAGAGGGGAGCAGAAGCTGGGTTTCTGGCCTGAACAGGGGGGTAGACCGTGGTGCCTTTTCCTGAGACGAAGAGCCCAAGAAGGGTATGAACTCTGCGGCCAGGGGAGGTCTCCTGTCGTTGGCTGGATGCCTGAGTGGAGTCCGCAGGGAAATCAGGGAAGACCAGGGTAGTCATCCGGGCACGACCATGAAAGACAACAGGCAGATGTTTGCGCTCTGTGTGGACAGTGTGAACAGAAGCCTGGGGCCACACTGCCAAGGGCAGAAGCGTGGGGAGTGACACATGTGCCCAGAAACTAGCAATAGGTTGGTCCCGGGCATCTGCAGGATGGGCAGGCTGGGGTGTGCAGGGACAGAGACCAGCTGGTGGTGGAGGAAGGCGGGGACCAGACCATGGCTGTAGGTGAGCATTTATGTGAGAGAGGAGACTTCTTTTCTCTTCTAAGAGGTGCAAAGCCCCAGCAGAGCCAGCTCGAAGGAGAGAAGAGTGCCTAGGGAGCGGGGCGAGCAGCAGCAGCTCCGCAGCTGGGCCAGCAGCCGAGGGGCCGGCAGGTGCTGCCCACAGTGCGGAGGGTCTTGTACATGGTGGGCGTGCAGCAAGGTGGGGCCACATTGCCCCCGACCTCCCAGTTGTTCAAGAGAAGCCAGAAATCTGTGCTTTGGGGGTATAGCTCAGGGGTAGAGCATTTGACTGCAGAAATCTGTGCTTCAACAAGAATGTTCTGGTTTTCCAAAATGATCGTTACAGTGAAAGTGTCCTGATTTCTGAAAGAAAGTGAAGGACAGAGTGGAAACATGGTAGCACAGCGGTGTCTGGGACCCGATGGTGCAGATGGCGTTCAGATTCTCACTGCGACCACAGTAGACCCTACCCCCACTCCCGACGTACGTCTGAAATGTCAGTAATCGTCTTGGATTGAGTTCTAACCAGCGGGCCCCCCGTGAGTGGACACCGCCTGCAGGGGCCAGTCTGTGCTCGCGTTCCCTATGTCCATGAGAAGGGAGCCTGGGGCTGCAGGACCGGCAGTCACGCCCCCAATGCGGCAGCCGTCAGAAACTCAGCTCCTGATGGAACAGGGAGAAGAGGTCCCTCTGTGTTTCTGGGCAGATATGGAGCCCAGCACCTCAGCCTCACTTACTAAGCCATCCACCCTTACCTCGCTGATTACATGCCCGGATACCCTCAGCTACATTTTTAGTGCTTTCTTATTGCTCCTGTATTGTGTTTCTGTATGGGTCACTGTTCTTAATACTTCTTTCATTAAAGCAGTATCTTTGTTTTTATGCTCGATCCAGCATAGGAAGTCCCCTTCATTAGTCTCCTTTTTTTTCTGAATGTTCATGGCTTTTCCTATGTGTTCATATTTTCAGATGGTTTTAAGAATTATTTCTTCATGTTTTTAAGAAAAATAAGGTTTGATGAGATTTCAACAGTAATTGAGTGAATTTTTGAAATCAGTTTGGCGATATTGATCTTGCAATATTATGTTTTTTCATCATGGAGCATTCTTGTTCATAATTGCTGGTATACGAGATGACTGCATTTTTTTAAAGATTTATTTATTTATTTATTTATTTGACAGAGAGAGATTACAAGTAGGCAGAGAGGCGGGCAAAGAGAGGAGGAAGCAGGCTCCCTGCTAAGCAGAGAGCCCGACACGGGGCTCGATCCCAGAACCCCGAGATCATGACCTGAGCCGAAGGCAGAGGCTTTAACCCACTGAGCCACCCAGGCGCCCATGACTGCATTTTTAATACTCACTTTGAGATCCCTTAATCAATTGTAACAATGTTCTGGGCTTTCTAAATTAAAAGCCAGGTTATGTGGAAACAAGGATAATTTTGTATATTTCTTTTTATTTTTATTATTATGTTATGTTTGTCACCATACAGTACATCATTAGTTTTTGATGCAGTGATCTATGATTCATTGTTTACATATAACACCCAGTGCTCCATGCAATCTGTGCCCTCCTTAATACCCATCACCAGGCTCACCTAACCCCCCACCCCTCTGCTCCAAAACCCTTAGTTTGTTTCCTGGAGTCCACAGTCTCTCTCATGGTTTGTCTCCCCCTCCGATTTCCCCCAACTCCCTTCTCTCCTTCTCCCAATGTCCTCCGTGTTATTCCTTATGCTCCACAAGTAAGTGAAACCATATGATAATTGACTTTCTCTGCTTGACTTATTTCACTCAGCATAATCTCCTCCAGTCTCGACCATGTTGATACAAAAGTTAGGTATTCATCCTTTCTGATGGTTGAGTAATATTCTATTGTATATATGGACGACATCTTTTTTTATCCATTCGTCTGTTGAAGGGCATCTTGGTTCCTTCCACAGTTTGGGGATTGTGGCCATTGCTGCTATGAACATTGGGGTGCACGTGCCCCTTCTTGTCACTACATCTGTATCTTCAGGGTAAACACCCAGTAGTGCAATTGCAGGGTCCTACGGTAGCTCTATTTTTAACTTTTTGAGGAACCTCCATACTGTTTTCCAAAGTGGCTGCACTAGCTTGCATTCCTGCCAACAGTGCAAGAGGGTTCCACATTATACCAGTTAGAATGGCAAAAATTAACAAGGCAAGAAACAACGAATGTTGGAGAGAATTTTGTCTATTTCTTCACCCCCTTGTGTAGTGGGTCCCAGCGTGTTTTCACAAGGACCTGTCTCCGTACTGATCTCAGAGGATGGGAGGGACATTTGTATTCAGCTCTGGGGATGCTGTAGGCTTGGGATGAGTCAGTGTTTATTTCTCCTATTAATCTAAGCGATTTCTCCCAGGTGACAAATGTATAAAACATTGGCATGGTTTTCAGTCAAAGCTTTTCAGCATCAGCTAGGCTGTCACTGTGATCATTCTAATGGATTTGCTAACCATGAGCTCTCTGCGCAGCCCTGAAATAGATCAAGATGGTGGGTGACAGGTGCCTTTTTAATATATTGCCCTATTTGCTAGCGAAACAAGCTGGGCAGTCGGCATGTAGCTTTCCTTTTGTGCAGTGCCTGCCGGTTTCTGTGCTGTTAGGAATCTGCACTGAGATGCACTTCACCTTCCCTGTAATAGTTTAGAGAGCACGGGGAAGCCAGCCCCGGGGGAATGGGAGGTACGGGTGGGGGAAGAAGCATCTGGGTTCCTTTGCAAAGACTCCAGCAATCCCCAGATTTCTATTGTGATGATGCTGGGCTTTCTGTTTCTACTTGTCAGTTTCTCAGAAAGTCATTCCTCTGCCCCAGACCCTGAGTTTTGCATTCCACAGCTGCTTTCGGGACCTGGGGATGCTCATGGATAGTGACACTGCAGGACGGCCACTCAAGGACACACAGTAGGTGCTTTATAGATGCTGCTGAGCCTTCTCCTATCCCTTGGTGAATCTCTGTCTGTAGCTGGTACCTTCTTTCATCATTAAAATGATGCCTGCATGCTCCCTATTTTTACATTTGTTGGATGAGCTGGGCTTTGTCTGTGTTATTGCTCCCCACTCCGAGGCTACCTCTAAGCCTGTTGTTGCCTCTATTGATCCATGGAGGTAAATTGATCAAATAGAGGCAAATCCTATTCTTTTTCCTAATTAAAATAGATTTTTTTCCCTTTCTTTTCCTCTGTTTGTTCTCAGATTGGCTTAATACATTTTCTGACTTTTAAAAAATTTTTTATTTTTTATTTGACAGAAAGAGAGATCACAAGTAGGCAGAGAGGCAGGCAGAGAGAGAGGGAGAAGCAAGCTCCCTGCTGAGCAGAGAGCCTGATGCAGGGCTCGATCCCAGGACCCTGAGATCATGACCTGAGCCGAAGGCAGAGGTTTAACCCACTGAGCCACCCAGGCGCCCCCATTTTCTGACTTTTTGAGTAGAATACTTATTTATTTTTTCCCTCCTTTCTGGCTAAACAGTAAAAGCCTTTAGAAGCACAGACCTGCGCATGGACACCTATCTGGCCAAGTCACACGTAAGGGTTGCTGTGTCACGTCCTACCCGGTCTGTGACGGTGGTTCCGATTTCCTTGCAGACATGGGAACTCATTAGCAGAAGCTGTCTTCTTTTCCACATGCTTAGCTGTTGTGTTTAGCCTGATGTGCTTTTAAGAAGTTGGGGGATCTGTGATGTCTACTTTGGAAATTGGGTGGACTTTTTATGCTGTGGCAGAGAATTTTTTCCAGATTTTCTGTGGGCTCTTCCTTTTTCTCAAGGTACTTAGTTAATAGGCCTCCAATCAGCCTGTGAGGCCGTCACTCTGACACTCCACACCCTCACGCATTCTTGCCGTGGGGGTTGGTCATGGCCCGAGCGACGCGTGCCCATCTGTGGCCTCCTTCCTTCTGGCTGCCTCTCTTCACAGCGAAGCCACTGTGGACTGGGTGGAGGTCGTGCCAGGGACCAGAAGGTTCACAAAGTAGACTGACCATTTGAGGCCTTGAGTGTTACCTGATCCAATATTAATTCTGAAATCAGGCTTTCTTGCTGTGTGTGTGACACACCCAGCTAAGCCTGTAACGTCACCCTCCCCAAGTTCTTCATTCACAGACCATACATATTCTGTGATGACACATATTGTCGTAGATCTCTTTCGCACGCTGAGAGTCTTCTCCTTTTGCCAAATTTTATTCTGTTTACGTTTATTGTTGTGGCCAATGCATTTCTTTTCCTGTGACTGTCCCACCTTATTTACACACTCTCTTGATGTTTCCCTTACTTCTACATTCTAGTGTTGTCCTTTCAGGCTTTATAGGGCCCACATCCTTTTGGGTACTATTGTTTACTTCAAAAATGTTAAGAATTGATGTTACTCTCATTATAAACTCCAAGAACAAGACACAACCATTTGATGTCCTCCTCTGAGAAATGAGGCAACATACACAGATTTTCCTCATTATAATCATTGTATGTCTCAGGTTTTCCCTGATGTCTTGTAAACCCAGTTTCTGTCTCCAAACCCAATTTCTCTCTCCTTGTTTTTCCCATTGAATTCTCATTATCATTATTTTGCATTATCTATCTTCTTGAGCCACAAGGACTGACATTCCCATTTTGTTCTGTAAGTCTAGTGACAACAGTTGGAGAATTACTGTGTTGGCTGTGTTCACTTTCCCTCCTCATCCCTCTCTGTGTGCCGATAGCCTGGGCTGGGACTTCCCCTTCTGAAGCTGACGGCTGTGATGTTTGAGTTTCCCATGGAGGAAGCATTGATCAGCCCCATGTTCAGAACAGGTTGTGTGGAGAGCATCTCATGTAATGGGTCTGGACACTGTATTCTTGCCCACAGCCTTCATCCCTCTGCTGGATCAGCCAGCTGTCCATCCCAGAAGTGTGTAAAGGTTTCTCTGTTGTTTTCTGGGCTCTAAAGATTTGGTGAAAAGTAAAGCTAATTCCACTGATATTCCATTTTATAAAATGTATTTTATTCTTTCTAGATGCCTTTGGCATTATTTCCCTGAAGTTCCAATATTGGTCTCCCCTGGGACTTTGGGTTGCTGGCGACCTACCCCTTTACAACTTCCTGAGCCTGGGGCCAGCCACCAGCACCCCTGTAAGTCCCGCTTATTTGCAGTGACAAACAGTTCTCCATGAGTCATATAGCTTCCACCACCGGGCCGTCCTAGTTGGAGAACTTGGGTCAAATTCCCACCTCGTGTCCCCAGAGCCACAGCACTCCTGAACGATTGCGGCTAGGTTGGCTTCATTAGTATTTCTTCTCTTCCGCATCCAGAAGTCTGGTGACATCCTACAGGTGCTGGGAGCATGGCCCACTGTCCTCCCTAGCTTCCTGCATCATGAGGGTTTCCCTCCATTTTTGTATTTTCTAGGAAAGTTCTCTGGGACTTGAGGACTAGGAGAAGAGGGAAGAGGGAGCAGCTGTGTGCTGGTACCATATCTCCTTTGGCATCTTTGGCTCAGTCACATTATCATCTGCAACTCTTTTTTTCCCATGCTTCACATCCCCGTTCACTCCCCTTTGGATTTGTGGAGCTCGTCTTGTGTATTGGCAATCATGCTTGGTGCCTGGCCCAGTGGGGACTGAGGAAACATAGCTCCTGCCTTGGGAAGTACAGTGGGAAGACACCAAGAACACGAGCAGATGCAAACAGGGGAAGTAGAGCTACCATGCAGGTGGGTGTGGGGTGAAGGGCCCGAGAGCAGAACCAGCTGGGGTGTGGGTGGGCCGGGAGCACCCCAGGCACAAGGGAGGTGAGCCCGAGGCTGGGGGCCTTCACTTTGTGCAGCTCTATCCTGCACCCCATTATGGTGTGCTTTATGGCTTAACCACTATATGGACAAGAAAACTGTCTTATTGTAGTTCATTAATTCAACTCCTGTTCCCATTACTGCTACCATTATGAAAGGCTGTCCGCCCACCAGATGCTGAACAGGTATTTCCTATACAATTTTCTCTAAGAATCTGTTAAACTCATATTCAGTTATCTAGATTCTTAACAATTTGTACTAATTCATGCCCTGATAACACCATTAATACACAGTTGACCTTTGAACAACACAGGTTGGAACTGAGCAGTCCATTTATATGTGGATTTTTTTGATAAAGACATTACAGTTCTGTATGTATGTATGATTTTCTTGATCACATTTTCTTTCCTCTGTCTGACTTTATTGTGAGAATACTGTGTATAATACATACAACATACAAAATGCATGTTCATCAACCGTTGATGGTGGCGGGAAGGCTCCCGGTCACCAGTGGGCTATCCGTGGTCAGGTTTTTAAGGAGGCAGAAGCTATAATGTGGATTTTTGATTGCACAGGGGTCAGTGCCCATCACCCTACCTTGCTCAAGGGTCAGCTGTATTTCTATTATACCCCCTTCAGGTTTTCTTTTCTGTGTTTTCAGTTCTCTACTCTTTGGGGAAGACAGATGCTTTTGCTATGATTTTCATCACACCTTCTTGCTGCATCATTATTCCCGATACCGCACTTAAGGGCTTTGCCACGTGAGAGACACATGCCCAGTGACCCAGTCTGTCCATGGGTTTTCCGTGCAGATGTAGAACTGTGGTTTAGGGAAATGTTTACCTGCTGAATGTTTAATCCAGCACATAACATCTTTTTATTTTTATTTTTTTTAAGATTTTATTTATTTATTTGACAGACAGAGATCACAAGTAGGCAGAGAGGCAGGCAGAGAGAGAGGAGGAAGCAGGTTCCCCTCTGAGCAGAAAGCCCAATGCGGGGCTCGATCCCAGGACCCTGGGATCATGACCTGAGCTGAAGGCAGAGGCTTTAACCCACTGAGTCACCCAGGCGCCCCCATAACATCTTTTTAAAGGAGAATTTGAGAATTTAAAAATAAGGAAGGGATCGCTGTTTTGATAAATAATACACTTACATGAAACAAAATGGAAAATGTAGCAAAAATAGACCATAGAAATCTCTTGGTCCACCACTGTGTTCCAGTACCTGCCTCCCAGCCGGGGTGATGGGCGTGCCGAGTTCCCTGTGGGATGATCACACACAGTCGTCCCACATATGTGCCCTTGTGTACACCAGTGGAGACCCACTGTATGTACTGCTAAGAATATCTAGAAAATCTAACTATGTGTCTTGGAAATCATTCCATTCCTGTAGAGAGATGGGCTCCTTCTCAGGGATGGCACAGTATTCCGAGACAGATGTGACAAACCTATGTAGCCAGCATTTCTTTCTTACATGTCTGCATGTTCTGCTGAAAAATACTTTCTTCATTTGTGACCTTTGGTTAGTATAGACTATTAGAGTCGTGTCAGAAGGCAGCCCGCAAGGGTGTCTACCCGTCTTAACAACTCCAGATTTCTGGCCATAGCCAGATGGGTTTGTTTCCTCTCTTGCGGATTATCTGGTGGGAAGAGCTGCAGCCATGGAGCTGGAGGGCCTGGGTTTGTGTCCTGGTGCTGCCACAATGTCGGGCGAGCCTGCTAAATATTTTGCTCTGAGTCTAACTTCATCTGAACGTGAAGGTGTCGGCCTTGTTTTCCAGGGCCCCAGTGACGATGACAGGACATGTTTCATGTTAAAATACTTGGTCAGTGATGACGGTGATGGAGGTGATGAGGGTGACATGGCGCTTCATCCCATCAAGGCCAGCTCTGGGGACCCACACACAGGATGAGGAGAGCGGTACGGGGGCAGCCACTAGACTGTTCTGGAAGCAGACTGCATGTAGGAGCCCTGTTTTCACCCCCTCCCCCATCACACCTGTCACGTGCTGGGGAAAATATAAGCCCTTGAGGACATTCTATACTTCTCCACTCTTTTTTTAAGATTTTTAAATTCTTAAAATTATTTTATTTTATTTATTATCTTTTTATTATGTTCAGTTAGCCAGCATATAGTACATCATAAGTTTTTGTGCAGCAGCCAACAATTCATCAGTTGCATATAACACCCATGTTCATCCCAACACATGTTCTCCTTAATGTCTATCATCCTATTACCCCATCCTCCCACCCCACTCCCCTCTGTTACCTTCAGTTTGGTTCCAAGAGTCTAGAGTTTCTCATGGTTTGTCTCCCTCTCTGATTTCTTCCCATTCGGTTTTCTCTTCTTTCCCCTGTGGTCCTCTGTGCTATTCCTTATGTTCCACATATGAATGAAACCATATGATAGTTGTCTCTCTCTGCTTGATTTATTTCACTCAGCATAATATTCTCCAGTCCTGCCCATGTTGGTACAGAAGTTGGGTATTAATCCTTTCTGATGGAGGCATAATCCTCCATTGTATATATGGACCCTATCTTCTTTATCCATTCGTCCATTGAAGGGCATCTTGGTTCTTTCCACAGTTTGGCGACTGTGGCTATTGCTGCTATGAACATTGGGGTACAGATGACCCTTCTTTTCACTACATCTGTATCTTTGGGGTAAATACCCAATAGTGCAATTGCAGGGTCATGGGGAAGCCATGGGGAAGCTTAAAAATAGTTCTCAACGAATCTCCACACTGTTTTCCAAAGTGGCTGCACCAACTTGCATTCCTACCAACAGTGTAAGAGGGTTCCCCTTTCTCTACATCCTCTCCAACATATGTTATTTCCTGTCTTGTTAATTTTGGCCATTCTAACTGGTGTAAGGTGGTATCTCCATGTGGTTTTGATTTGAATCTCCCTGGTGGCTAGTGATGATGAACATTTTTTCATGTGTCTGTTAGCCATTTGTATGTCTTCTTTGGAGAAGTATCTGTTCATGTCTTTTGCCCATTTCTTGACTGGATTATTTGTTTTTTGGGTGTTGTTTTTGAGAAGTTCTTTATAGATCTTGGATACTAGCCCTTTATCTGCCATGTCATTTGCAAATATCTTCTCCCATTCTGTAGGTTACCTTTTAGTTTTGTTGACTGCTTCCTTTGTCGTACAAAGCTTTTTATCTTGATGAAGTCCCAAAATTTCATTTTGACTTTTGTTTCCCTTGCCTTTAGAGATGTGTCTTAAAAGAAGTTGCAGTGGCTGAGGTCAAAGAGGTTATTGCCTGTGCTCTCCTCTAGGATTTTGGTGTTTTCTTGTCTCACATTTAGGTCTTTCATCCATTTGGAGTTTATCTTTGAGTGTGGTATAAGAGGATGGGTCTAGTTTCATTCTTCTGCCTGTGGCTGTCCAGTTTTCCCAGCACCATTTATTGAAGAGACTGTCTTTTTTTGTGGGATGTTTCTTCCTGCTTTGTCAAAGTTGGTTGACCGTAGAGTTGAGGGCCTATTTCTGGGGTTTCTATTCTGTTCCATTGGTCTATGTGTCTCTCTTTGTGCCAATACCATACTGTCTGATGATGATGGTTTTGTAATAGAGCTTGAAGTCAAGCATTGTGAAGCCTCCAGCTTTGGTTTTCTTTTTCAATATTCCCCTGTTGATTTGGGGTCTTTTTTGGTTCCATAAATGTTTTAGGATTGTTTGTTCTTGCTCTGCAAAAAATGCCAAAGATATTTTGATAGGGATTGCATTGAATGTGTAGATTGCTCTGGGCAGCATAGACATTTTAACAACATTTATTCTTCCAATCAATAAGCATGGAATGTTTTTCCATCTCTTTGTGTTTTCCTCAATGTCTTTAGTAAGTGTTCTGTAGTTTCTAGAGTATAGATACTCTCTCTCTTTGTTAGGTTTATTTCTAGGTATCTTGTGATTTTTGGTGCTATTATAAATGGGATTGATTCCTTAATTTCTCTTTCTTCAGTCACATTGTTAGTATATAGAAATGCAACTGATTTCTGTGCATTGATTTCATATCCTGCCATGTTCCTGAATTGCTGTATGAGTTCTAATAACTTAGAGGTGGAGCCTTTTGGGTTTTCCACATAAGGTATCATATCATCTGCTAAAAGAGAGAGTTTGACTTCTTCTTTGCCAATTTGAATGCCTTTTATTTATTTTTGTTGTCTGATTGCTGAGGCTAGGATTTCTAGTACTATGTTGAACAGAAGTGGTGAGAGTAGGCATCCTTGTCGTGTTCCTAACCTTAAGGGGAGAATAAGATTTTCTGTGGACTTTTCAGAGATGGGTTTTATGATATTGAGGTATGTTCCCACTATCCCTGTACTTTGAATAGCTTTAATCAGGAAAGGATGCTGTATTTTGTCAAATACTTTCTCTGCATCAATTGATAGGATCATATGGTTATTGTATTTTCTTTTATTAATGTGATCTATCATGTTGATTGATTTGCAAATGTTGAACCACTCTTGCATCCCAGGAATAAATTCCACCTGGTCTCCATGAATAATGCTTTTAATGTTCTGTTGGATCCTCTTGGCTAGGATCTTGTTGAATATTTTGGCATCTGTGTTCATCAGGGATATTGGTCTGTAATTCCCCTTTTTGATGGTAGACTTCTCTGATCTTGCTGCCTCAGCCACCTTTCTGCCATCTGCTTTCGTTCCCCCAGAATTGGTTCAAAGTCCTTTCCTTGCTGATATTCCCCCTCCTGGTCTCTTTTGATATTTTGATGCTATGGGTTTTTATCTTTTTTTAAAGATTTTTTAAAATTTATTTGAGAGAGAGGGAGAAGTCGAGCACGTACACGCAGAGGTGGGGCAGAGGGAGAAGCAGGCTCTGTGGGGAACCCCATACATACCAGACTCCAGACTCGGTCCCAGGACCCCAGGATCATGACCTGAGCTGAAGGCAGACACTTAACCAACTGAGTCACCCAGGCGCCCCTGGGTTTTTATCATTTTACTCCTTTGTCATATTTTCAGGCGTTTTGAGATGGCACAAAGATAGGTATGTGACTGCTCTTCCCCCTTGGCCTGGGAGATTGCTGCTGCTCCCAAAAACCCCAGCCCTGTGAGTGTGTCTGGGTCCAGGGTCTGGCTAAACTGGACACCATATCCCACCCCCATGAGCCCCGCTGCTATCCCTTCCTCTTACAAAATCAACTCTGAAACCAGGCAGAAAAGTGAGTATCTGCTGATTTAGAAAGAGCTTGCCAGATGACCACCAAAAGGCCCAAGCAAGGCTGGCTGCAGAGAGCTTATTGTCTTTAGAATCTTAGGAGACCTCCTAAAATAGGACCATCATGGGATATGTGGGGGAGGATGTGGCGGGCATTCCCAGAGCCCCTATTCTTAGCATGACCTGCCCCACAGACACTGGGAAACTCCTGATGGGAAAAGCTTCACCTGGGGACAGTTTCTGCTCCCTCTGCTGCTCATGGAATGAGGCGTCCAATCTCTGGGTCAAAACTCTCCTGCAGGGTGAGCTTGGCCTTCTCCCCTGAGGCCCCACAGCCCCTCACTCTGGAATGACGGTGTTTTGCAGGCTCCCAGCACATAAGGATGAGGGGAGAGAATGTCACCAAGGTCAGCGTGTTCATCCTACTGGGCTTCCCCACGGCCCCTTGGCTGCAGTACGTGCTCTTCCTCCTCTTCCTGCTCACCTATCTCTTCGTGCTGGTGGAGAACTTGGCCATCATCCTCACTGTCCAGACCAGCTCCTCTCTCCATAGGCCCATGTACTACTTTCTGGGCATTATGTCTTCCCTGGAGATCTGGTACGTCTCTGACATCATCCCCAAGATGCTGGTTGGTTTCCTCCTGCAGCAGAAACACATCTCCTTTATTGGCTGCATGGCCCAGCTGTACTTCTTCAGCTCCTTGGTGTGCACTGAGTGCGTGCTCCTGGCCTCCATGGCCTACGATCGCTACGTGGCCATCTGCCACCCCCTGCGCTACCAGGTCATCATGACCTGGGGGCTCTGCGTGCAGCTGGTGGTCTTCTCCTTCGTGAGCGGCTTCTCCATCTCCGCCATCAAGGTGTACTTCATCTCCAGTGCCACGTTCTGTGGCTCCAACGTCCTGAACCACTTCTTCTGTGACATTTCCCCCATCCTCAAACTGGCCTGCACAGACTTCTCGACGGCAGAGCTGGTGGACTTCATCTTGGCCTTCATCATCCTGGTGTTTCCCCTCGTGGCCACCGTGCTCTCCTACGGGCACATCTCCGTGGCTGTCCTGCGCATCCCTTCGGCCACTGGCCGCTGGAGGGCCTTCTCCACTTGTGCCTCCCACCTCACCGTGGTCACCATCTTCTATACAGCCTTGCTTTTCATGTATGTCCGGCCTCAGGCTATCGATTCCCGGAGCTCCAACAAGCTCATTTCTGTTCTGTACACTGTTCTCACCCCAATCATCAACCCACTGATCTACTGCCTGCGGAACAAAGAATTTAAGGCCGCCTTGAAAAAGGCTCTGAGCTTTGGTCAAGTTCAAGTGTAGGAGGGCATGCCTTGGCATTCTACTCTTCTAGAACATAATCTGAAAACACATATCCTCTCTGATGGGGCCATTTAATTTGTAATAATGGAAATTCCTTCCATCATTGTAAAGATTATTCCCACCTCTATGTTTCTCCCTTAGCTCATGGAGGATTTCAGTATCATACGTGGTGGTCTACTTAGGCCCCTAGTGTCTTCATTTTGTATCTGAGCAAAGTGGAACTCGTGGTTTTTTCTCATCCTTAAAATTGCTCTGCACATTTCAGGAAAGAACAAAATACACTAGGTCATCTGAAGTATTAAACTCCTAAGTAATTGCAATGTTTTAAAGAGTTAACTCTTGAACTACCTGGTGAAATGAGCCCCAAATGTCCCCAAGTATCCCCATGTGGTCCCAAGCAAGCCACATCCTGGGCTGGCCACCGGTGCATAAGCCCTTACCCCTCACCCATCAGCTGCTCAAAGAATAAGACGTGATCTTGGGTGACCTATAAAAATCGCAGATGCCCAGGCAGGCAGGAACTGCGTTTAGGAACCCTCACAGCTCAGCCCAGTGCCTGGTGGGCAGTCCACAAACATTTGTCAAGTTAATGCCCCGAGGTACAAAAAGGACCTTCTTGTCTGCAGGGAACATTCTGGAGCTCTCTCAAGACCCCAACCTCCTCCTTCAGGGAGCCCTGCACAAAGTCCATGACTAGGACCTGGCACCTTTCAAATGAGTGTTCTGTGGGGGCGGGCATGCCAGGGCCTAACCTGGGGACCCCCGGGTCAGAACCTTGGGATTCAGCTCAGCATGTACTCAGACCCTTAAAACATTAGACAGCTCTCCAGATGACTCTGATTGTCTCCCGAGTTCAAAAGCCAGTCTGTTGGACAGCTGGGAGCAATTAGGAGAACATGAGGGCAGACACCCCCACAACAGGGCAGGGTTTAGGGACATGTGGAGGATGGAGGGGGCCATGGAGACTAGTGGACAACCCCAGGGCCTGGGGGCTGCTCGGGCACAGAATACTTCTCTCTGATTGAGGGGGAGGGGCTTGGGCCCTGGGCCCCCTTGCCATTCCCCCTAAGGGTCTATAGCTGCCACCCCTCCTGACACCCCATGAGGGTAATCATGCACGTAGGTCCTTTGCCATCTGCTGGTCGTTATTAGGAATTCTGTAAGTCATCGTGTTCATATCGACAGGGGGCGGAGGCTGCATCCTGGAGTCCGTCTCACAAGTGGCCACGCCGCTCTCTATCTTGCTTGCTTCTTTGTTGGTTCAGCGGCCTGGTCTGTTCCCAGCCACCCACCAGCCTGCGTCAGGCCTGAGATCCATATTGGAGGGACAGAGGATGGAGACTCGCCACCTGTGGCAGTCCTCAGTGCCCAGAGAGGCAAGGCAGGTGTGGCCACACTGGGGGTGACTGGAATTCCACAGCCAGAGGGAAGAGAGTGAGCAGCCCACGGTGGGGGCACAGGGAGGGGCTGCAAGGGGCCCCATGGGGCTGGAAACAGGAGCAGGGCTGTTCAAGGTGGAGGATGGACAGGGCCCAGGCACACTGGGTAGCCCCGGGTTACCAAGGCCAGAGGCAAGGGCTGCACAGTGCACGGAGAGCTCAGAGAGGCTAGGGCGACTAGTGCCCTATGCTCATGGGGTGGGTGGGGGCAATGTTATGAGCCCTTGGGCTGTGGCAAGTGGCAGACAGACCACAGGCAAGGGTGGGGATGGTGGGGCCGGTGAGGCAGGGAGGCTGTGGTGGAGGTCGCTGGAGCTCCCCGGGAGGGGTAATACCACTTGGATGGCTGGGTGCCGTGGTGTGGTCTGCAGACTCTTCGAGAACCTTCTGAAGGGCTCCAAGAGAGCTTCCAGATTCCAGGTGACCAAATGGAAAAAAGAGCTTCTGAGGGAGGGCATAGGATGGGGAGCTCGTCTGAAGGGAAGCGGACATTTGCTTGGGGCCACACTGATGTGGGGACCATCTGGAAGCCCCGCATTACAGGGAAATCCTACAACATGAACAGGACTGGGGTCCAGGGCCCAAGCAGTCACACTCAGGCCAGGGGAGTGAGGGGCCTCTCCAGGGCTCAGGACAGTGATAGCATTTGGGATTTGGGGTGTTTGGGTTAAGGGATCAGGAATTTTGGGTTCACATCTGAAAGAACACTGCAAACAGAGGCAGGTGACTGGGAGGCTGGGGGCGGGGGGCAGGGGGCAGGATGGTCAGAGGAGCGGGGGCTGGGTGGGATTAGAGCGGAAAGGATGGGTGGGTCAGAAGTGAGGCACAGGGCGTCCCCATCTGACAAGTCCTTACATGGGGTGTGCGGGTGGGCGGAGGTTCTGAGCTGGGGGCTGAGACCCGCCTCGTGTTCTACTGGCCTCTGTGACAGTGGTGGGGCCCACCCAGGGACAGGGACAGCGCGGCCAGCCATTGGCTCTGGCCCCCACCCTTCCCACCCCAGTGGCAGCCCACTCTCCCCCTCCCACCACCCTCCCGCAGAGCACAGGCTCCTCTCCGTGCAGACACATGAGCCGGAGCCTCTCTGAGTGTGGGACCCAGGGCTGACCCAGGGACAGTGGCTCTGCAGGTCAAGAAAGCGGGACACCACCGCCAAGGTATTTGCAGATGCAGCCAACCAGGGGCCATGGGGCATGGGTCCACACACTTACCCAGGGGCCCTCAGCCTGGGGTGTGGAGGGGGCAGACAGCCCCAGAGGCACGGGGACCCAGCTAATTGGCGGTGTAGGTAACATTGTCGGCATGGCAGGGGTAATTGGACCCTGGAGTCCCCGTGCTCCAGCAGAAAAGGCCACGACCATTCCCCCCACCTGCTCAGGCAGCTTGCTTCTCCAGAGTGTGTTCGAGCCACGGCTGGTCACCGTGGCCAGCCTGCGAGTCACTGGGCGAGGGGAGAAGCCACCCCTTCCCCAGCAGACAGGTGCAGGCATTCACAGTGAGGCTTCTGGAACCTGCAGGTAAGACCCAACACAGTCCATGCTGATGCCTGGCTCATTTTGCTGTGATTTTTAGAGCATGATGGCCGAGTGTGTGTGTGTACACGCGCGCAAGTGTGTGTGCGTGCACAAGTGTATGCACATGCCACCCCCAGCCACAGATATCCACACACCTGATCCAGGGCAGGGGCTGAGCAGGACCCCTCTGCATGGTGGCTCGCGGGTGCTCCACAAACAGTCCCCAAACCTAGGGCAACCGCGGCAAGCGCCCGGCTGCAGGTCCTGTGGGGTTTCATTCTAACATCACACGCAGTGGCCCACAGCCACGTCACACAGACTGTGCAGAGCTGAGGACTCCTGCCCCCAGGCCAGCTCAGGTCCTCTGCCGGTCGTCTGCTGGTAGGAGAGCCCTTTGAGGCAGGCAAATCAGCCCTGTGCTCTTTGCCATCTTCCCAAGGGGCCTGGGGGTGAAAGCCTTCTGTCACCAGAGCCTTGGAGAGGGGGCCCATGAGGAGAGAACCCAGGATCCCCTCGCCTGTCCCACCTGGCCTTGCCGACCCTCTGCAGCCGTTGTCCAAGCATCGAGGGGCTGGAACAGGAGGAGGATGCAGAGGAAAATGAGATGAAACCCAAGTGGGGGCTGGGGTCTAGCGGGCAGGGATGCTCCAACGTCAGTCTCAGGGGTCCGATAAGTGTGTGCTCCCTGTGTGAGACGCGGCCTCGCAGCCACTGGGGGAAGGTCTGTGGGACCTCCACGCTCTCTTCACAGTTTGTCTTGATGTCTATTATTCCAAGATGAAAGTTTACTTAACAAGAAAATGCAGCCGTTGTCCAAAGTACAGAAGAAGGAGAGCATGCTTTAAAGGGTCCTGAATTTTTAAATAAACACAGTATTTTATATAACTGATCGATCTGGTGTGAATTAGCCAACTCACTAGTGATTAGTTACGACTCCGAGTGATCAGCACAAACTCTCAGGCGCCTCGCTGTGCGGGGATGAGGGTCAGAGGCTCAGAGCTCCGCCGGGCTCCCCTGGGGGTTGAGGGGAGTGCTGGATTCAAGGAGCCCAGGAGCCCTCCTTCTGGGCTGCAGGCCCTGGGGCTGCCTGGCTGGGCAACACGCGTGGGATGCCCAGCCAGCGTGCAGAGAAGCGGCCTTCAGGACGTGATGCTGGGGGCCCTCTCCTGGCAGCTGTCATCCCTTCTCTTTCTATAAAGGACACAGTAGGTTTGGTGTGGAATCCTAGAGCAGACAGTAAGTCTTCTGAAGTTGGTCCTCAGTTCGGAACCTCTCGCTGGGACTTTAAGGCTGAGTCTGCTGTGCTGGCCGTGGGGACAGACCTGGCCCCGTGCTGACATGGGAGGACAGACATGTCTCCCCCAGGGCATAAGTATGCCCTGGAACAATTCCTTTCCAGAAATTTCTTTGTCAGCCCAGTCCTCATCCCTCAACTTCAGATTTGCATAGCCACCAGGATATCCAGCCAGCACCCCATATACCCCCA
Source organism: Mellivora capensis (assembly GCA_004024625.1). Classification (NCBI taxonomy): domain Eukaryota; kingdom Metazoa; phylum Chordata; class Mammalia; order Carnivora; family Mustelidae; genus Mellivora; species Mellivora capensis. Next base: position 28,639 of record PISX010021797.1, read on the forward strand.
GGAGATCCCCGATGACGTGGCCTCTGCGTGGCCCTCTCCTGCTCTTCCTACCTGACCAACAGTGGGTGTCCTGGGCAGAAACCTGAGCCTCAGGCTCAGCACCTGCCACCAGCCCAGAGGCCTTCCTCCTGTCTGTGAACTGGCCACGCTCACTGTCTGGCTTTTGCACCTGCTGTTCCCTCTGACAGAAACACCGTTCCCTGGTTTCCCAGGGCCCTCCTCATCACCATGCTCAGACCTCAGGGTGAGCATCACCTGCTCTGAGAGGCCTGGCTCCCCTTGGCCCCCCACCTAATGATGCGGGGAGGCCAGTCCTCCTTCACCCTCCCAGCCCTGGCTGGGCCTGAAGAATAAAGCCTCAGGCCGGTTAATAGGAGGAAGCTTGCCACTGTGCAGACTGCAGACCTCAGGGCCCTTTCCCAGGAACGGAAGGTGTGCGCCGAGGGGGTGACCTGCTGTAGGAGAGGTGGGTTCAGAGCGACCTTCCTGCTTCTGCCAGCTTCTCCAACTCCCTCCCAGGCCAAGGTGCCATATTTCAGGGTGCGGGTCTCGAACCCTGCCCGCAGCTTTACTACCTTGTCACCCCGTGTCCGGGTCCACCCGCCTCCCCAGCAGAGACGTGAGCGTCACCACGACAGCCTCATCTCCCACACGGACCTCAGTGCTTGATCAAACATGGGCCTCAAAGAAAAGAGAAAGAGGCCAGTGAGAAGGGGACGGGAGCTTATGAGGAGTCACTCTCGTTGGAGCCTGGCGAGACAGAGTGGCTGGAGACAGAGGTCAGGTGATACCCATGGGCTTGGGGGTGTTGGTGTCACCGCATCCCCCAGAGATGCTGCAGCTTCTCAGCAGGCTCATACCGCTGGCCTCTGCTGGGCATGCAGGTTCCCAGTCAACTCTGTCATCCTGTGCAAACCAGAATGTCCCCACAGGGCTCTCCCACCTTCTCCCGTCCTGTGGCCTCCTCGGGCCTGCATTGCGCTGGCTGTTCTGTAGGCTGTGGGCTGCTTAGCCCTCCTGTGGCCTCCTGGTGGGTATGCCCCGATGCCCTCCTCCCATCCCACCACCTTAGCACAGGTGCCCCCACCCCCAGCTCTGAGCAGACACACCCTGCACCCGCCAGGTAACCTAGATGACTCATCAGAGACTGTCCCCCAAGGCAGCAGGGGCCTGGGACCACAGCCCCTCCTGTGGGTCTGGTCTCCTTTCCTTGAGCTTCCTCCGTAGACCTCCACTCTCCTATCCACATTGGGACTGTGGCTGGCTGGTGGCCCCAGCTTCTCGCTGAGTCCTTCTGTCCTGCTCAGTGTCCACTGCACTGACTTGGAGGAAAACTTCCAGGTCCGTCACGGCTTGGGGCATCGCCAGGGACCCTGCTCTGCAGGTGTCCACCCAGAGGGTCCCTATGTGAGACTCACCCAGGGCTCAGGGCTCTGAGTCCTGGTCCTGCACCTGCCCTGGGGCTCCTGGCCCTCTCTCTGCTGCCTGGATCCCCGTGCTCCCAGGGGGTGTCCTCCCACAGGCTGGTCACAGCAGGAGCGTGAGCGATATCCACGAGTGCATCGTGGTGTGTGTGCACACACTGTGTATAGTGGTTTGTGTATACTGGTGTGTGTGCAGTTGTGTATTTTGTGTGCAAATGTGTGTTTAGTAGTGTGTGCACACATGTGTGTGAATATGGCCTGTGTGCACACATGGGTGTGAATAGAGGTGTGTGTGCACCCATGTGGCTAGTGTTTCGTGTAGTGTTGCATGAGTGTGCACGTGAGTGTGCGGCATGGGGTGAGGGAGGTCAGGGCACATCCAGAGACCTGGGGCCCCTCCCTCACTTGCAGCAGCTCACTCCTCTGGGGGAGAAGTGAGCATGACCGCACTTGGTTCCCTCCTCGGAGATCATTCCAAGCCGTGGAGCGAGGTCCAGAGATCGAACAGTAGCCTTGGCCATCTCGGAGAAGTAGGAAGAAAACAAAATAAAATAAGGCTCCGTCATGATCCGTCACGATGGAGGTGCTGGTGGGAGTGGATGCCGGCGTTGGCCAGGGAAGGCATGCGTTTGCCTGTAAGACAAGACCCCACACCAGAGAGAACAAATGAACCCACCCTTGCTCCCAGCTCTCCCTCCCAAAGAGGCAGCTCCTTGTCTCAGCCTTGCGCAGCTGCCCCTGGGCACACCCCTCTCCCTGGCTCCAGCTGGGTTACAGCTTCAAGGGAGGCAACGGGTTTTCTACTCGAAGACATAACCACAGAGGTGACACTGCTCGTGGGGCCAAGGTGAGCTCGGTCTTCTCCCCCGAGGCCCCACAGCCCCTCAATCTGGAATGACGGTGTTTTGCAGGCTCCCAGCACATAAGGATGAGGGGAGAGAATGTCACCAAGGTCAGCGTGTTCATCCTACTGGGCTTCCCCACGGCCCCTTGGCTGCAGTACGTGCTCTTCCTCCTCTTCCTGCTCACCTATCTCTTCGTGCTGGTGGAGAACTTGGCCATCATCCTCACTGTCCAGACCAGCTCCTCTCTCCATAGGCCCATGTACTACTTTCTGGGCTCCATGTCTTTCCTGGAAATCTGGTACGTCTCTGACATCATCCCCAAGATGCTGGTTGGTTTCCTCCTGCAGCAGAAACACATCTCCTTTATTGGCTGCATGACCCAGCTGTACTTCTTCAGCTCCTTGGTGTGCACTGAGTGCGTGCTCCTGGCCTCCATGGCCTACGATCGCTACGTGGCCATCTGCCACCCCCTGCGCTACCAGGTCATCATGACCTGGGGGCTCTGCGTGCAGCTGGTGGTCTTCTCCTTTGTGAGCGGCTTCTCCATCTCCGCCATCAAGGTGTACTTCATCTCCAGTGCCACGTTCTGTGGTTCCAACGTCCTGAACCACTTCTTCTGTGACATTTCCCCCATCCTCAAACTGGCCTGCACAGACTTCTCGATGGCAGAGCTGGTGGACTTCATCTTGTCCTTCATCATCCTGGTGTTTCCCCTCGTGGCCACCGTGCTCTCCTACGGGCACATCTCCGTGGCTGTCCTGCGCATCCCTTCGGCCACTGGCCGCTGGAGGGCCTTCTCCACTTGTGCCTCCCACCTCACCGTGGTCACCATCTTCTATACATCCATGATCTTCATGTATGTCCGGCCCCAGGCCATCGATTCCCGGAGCTCCAACAAGCTCATTTCTGCTGTCTACACTGTCCTCACCCCAATCATCAACCCATTGATCTACTGCCTGCGGAACAAAGAATTTAAGGCTGCCTTGAAAAAGGCTCTTGGGCTAGATCAGTCTTCACAATAGGACAACCAAAACCTCCAGAAATCTAATTGGTAGGATAATAAAATGCTATCTTCTATTGCACTTTCCGCTTTTTTAAAGTAAATCTACAAATGAAACTTGGCGAACTATAGAACCACACAGAAATCATAAGCCTTTATCTGCTTTTGTTTTCACAAAGGGCAGCGGTCACTTTGGGTATATTTTGAAGTTTCTATGGATGCAGTTGTGAAGATGCTTTTATGTTTCTTTCATCTGGTGGGATGCTTGAGTGACTCCTTCATGGTTCTGCATGTAGCAAGGATTCACGCATATGGTGTATAATATTGCACTGTGTTGATGTATCACAGCATGCTATGCATTGACTGTGAGGACTGTGTTAGAGACGGAGCCTATCATCACTACGGCTATCGCCGTGGTAAACACTCAGACTCATTTGTTTTCACTAACACACATTCACTACTGCTAGCTGTGTGCCTGGGTGGACTGAGGTTCACGGAAGCGACACCAGTAATTGCTGCTTCAGGAGGTATGTGTTTGGGCAGTTTTAGTAGGAAATGCCAAACTGTTTTCCAGAGCAGGTACACCAGTTTTTCTCCCCCACGAGCAGTGTGTGAGGGTCCCAGCAGCCCAGAGCCGCCCCGACATTTGGTGTCCTTGTAGTCCCCCCAAGGACAAATGCTGAGTGCCCCAGTGACCTTAGAGTCTGCTCTCCTGCTCTCCTTTCTCAAGCGCCCATCACCATGGCATCCCCTAGTCTCAGATCTAGTGTCCTTTCTTTTTTTTTTAATTTTTATTTTTTATAAACATATTTTTATCCCCAGGGGTACATGTCTGTGAATCGCCAGGTTTACACACTTCACAGCACTAACCATAGCACATACCCTCCCCAATGTCCATTACCACACCCACCTTTCCCGACCCCCGACCCCCAGCAACCCTCAGTTTGTTTTGTGAGATTAAGAGTCACTTATGGTTTGTCTCCCTCCCAATCCCATCT
>PISX010021798.1:0-32792 GCA_004024625.1 Mellivora capensis
AGGAGAAAGTCAGAGGGAGAAGCAGACTCCCCATGGAGCTGGGAGCCCGATGCGGGACTCGATCCCGGGTCTCTGGGATCATGACCTGAGCCGAAGGCAGTTGTCCAACCAACTGAGCCACCCAGGCGTCCCTGACTGAGATATGTTTCTTAAGGTCTTCTTAGTTCTGTCAGTTTACCTGCCTAGAGCTTTCTGTCTTGCCCTTCTAATTTGCTACTTCAGGTCAGCCAAGGATTGGAAATAAGATAGGCTTAATAGAACATATGTCAATTGGTGGTATCTGAGTGTAAGCCTAAGCTTTTCTTGTGAGTGAAACATGGGGGTCTTGGTACAACTTTTTGTCAGCTCTTTTAGCTATTCGGGACAGCTTGTGTGTGTGCATGTACACTTACATGCACTTCCTAAATTTTAGCAGCTTAGGAACATGTTGCCATGTTCTGGAGAGATGAGATGATACTGTATATAAATATTTATATGGCATATAATACCTGGAATACCTGGAACTTAGAACCCTTCAGATTTAAAAATTTACCCAATTCTAAGGAAACAAATGGCCAAAGGGTTTGTCTTCAAATGCTCTTAGCATTTGATGCAGGTCTATTTAAAGGACAGTGAAATAATCTTTTTTTTCATCCTTTTGCTGATACCATCCTTTTGATGATGCCAACTTTGGTTTCATCATCAGTAATTTCAGGAATAGTATAGTATCTGTGGAAAGGCAGAATAATGGCTGGTCCTCATACCTGGCAACCAGGTCCTAATTCCTGAAATCTGTGAACAGGTTACCTTAGCAAAGAGATTTTGCAGATATGATTTAAATTAAGGATCTTGAGGTAGGGAGATTATCCTGGATCATCCAGGTGAGCCCAGAGAAATTACAGGGGTCCTTAAAGAGAGAGTCAGAGTCAAAAGAAAATATGTCAACAAAAGCAGAGGTCAGAGTGATACTATTGCTGGAGGAAAAGACCATGAGCCAAGGAATGCAGGTGGCCTTTAGAAGTTGGACAAGGCAGGGAAATGGATTCTCCCTGAGAGCTTCCAGAAAGGAATGCAGCACTGCCGACACTTTGATCTTAGTTCAGTAAGAACTTTTAAGATTTCTGACCTCCAGAACCATAAGATAATAAATTTGTGGGGTTTTTTAAGTCCCTGAGTTTATGGCAATTTGTTGTAACAGTAATAGGAAATTAACACGGTCTCTTACCATAAGGTGGTACAAGTTTGAGTTTTGATTGAAAGATGCTATTCTTTTGCGTTTTAATAAAATACTTAAGGAATGTGAAAATATTTAAAGAAAAAGTTGAAAAAAATAATCACATAATAATAGTTAACATCTACTGACCACTTACTATATACCCAACATTGTGATTCACAAAATTTCATTTAAGGTTTACGACAATCCTATGATGTTATAATGGCACTAATCTGTTTATTTGACAGATAAGAAAGTAAATATAAAAGAGATGAAGAATTTAATTAACTTCAAAAACAAAGAGATTAGCTGAACTCTCCAGTAGGAAAGTGTACAATCCCATCCTCTCAAATCAAGCAGGAAAAAGTTGAAAGTAGTTACCATAAAAATCAGGCAAAGGTAAACTTGCAGGGGATAGATGATGCCCTAAGTTGTAAAAATAAATCCCATCTGAAATGCTTTGAGTTCCTACCACATGGCAGACAGTTCCCAGCTATTACAATCTATTACAAGTTCCCAGTGATTACAAGCTGGGTCTGGCAGACCCGGTACAACCCTCGAAGGTGCACTCCTTCCTCTCCCATCTAATCTTCCCCTGTCTGGAATCTTTGACCAAAACCCCCAAACCATAACCCCAATCTCACATTTTTGACTGAACTCTGAACATATCAGATTAATAGTGCCAAGATAAATCTGTCTTCTTCCTTGGATAATGTCACTGGATAATGATTGTGGCCCCACTAATATACACATGCTGATGAAATTCACATCATTTTAATGCCACCTTCTATTTACAAGATGTAGTAACAAACTTATAACTCACTGTGTTGCCTGTGTACATATTCTCTGTATTTAAGATACTTGGAATATTTTAGAGAGTCTCACAGATTGGGGAAAAACTCTGACAATAGACTGATTTTTAATTGAAATATATATATTTTTAAAAATTTTATTTATTTGAGAGAGAGAAAACATGCGCGCAGGCACACACAAGCAGGGCAGGGGGCGGTGGGCAGAGGGAGAGGGAGAAGCAGACTCCCCATGGAGCAGGGAGTCCACTACATGTGGGGCTTGATCCCAGGACCCTGGGATCATGATCTGAGCCTGAAGGCAGACACTTAACAGACTGAGCCACCCAGGCATCCTTAATTGAAATATTTAGGATTGACCAATTAGGGATATAATGAATATTTCATTGATTAAGTGAATTTGACTTAATGTATAGGTTTGATTTTTATGCTGCACAGATGCCTAAGAGAATTTGATCTAGTAGATTTACACTAACACTATAACATTTGTTGAGCACTTAGTACCCACCTGACACTGTTTTAAGTGCTTTGCATGCACTAACTCAGGTAAGGCTCACAGCAACTCTGGGAGTTGTATACTATTGCTACCCCCACTTTCAGGTGATAAAGCAGAGGCACAAACAGTTACGTGACTTAACCAAGGTCACACAGCCAGTTAGTAGCAGAGCAGTCTGGCTGGCAGCCGGCTCTTCTAACCAGTGTCCTTTCTGCGCTCATGGAGTATTCATAGGAATACTCTGTAAGTGCTCTGGACTAGGCAGAAAATGGGCCATGATGATTTAGAATGTAAATCTGCCTTGTTAGGGGCATGAAATAGCTGAGACAATCAGATACAGCAATGTGTGATTTTGACATATTTTAAGGGAATTTAATAAACTAAGTTTATAAACTGCAAATGTGTAAGACAGTTTGATTTGTTGGATTTGGATGCTTTTGTTACTTTAATATGTAATGCTTAAGAAAATTCTGTCACATTTATAATAGTGGTTATATGGAAAGTTTACTATGTCAAATTAGTTCACTGAGTATTAAGCAAAGAACAAGTGAAAGTGTTCATTTTTAACATAAAACTGATAGAATTATAAATGAATTTGAGATTTGTGTTTACATACTTAATACCACCTCAGCTTAAAATTTATAACACTAATAAATTTAAATATCAATTAAAAAACAAGAAGCTTTTTGGGTTCTTTCCCATGCACAAGAAGTCCCTTCTGACATTTAAATCTTCAGTGACAGTTTGTAAAGTTATAGACCTATTTTACAGAGGGGAAAACTGAAATAAAGAGAAGTAACTTCCCAAGTGGGAAGTGGTGGATCCTGCATTCTGGCCCAGCCAACACCAGACCACCAAAGCCAGCACATTCAGACATTTTCCTGTATTGCCTCAATGTTTAGAGAGTCTATTTTTATAGAAAACAAATTCCAAATACATAACCTGGAGAAATATGTACCCATGTAACAACGCTGGTTTTGCCTGGACTGTAATTCTAAAGGGCTCTTATTTTAATTTCTGTATTACTTAAGATTTGAGTAAAAGGAGTTCTCTTCCCTCTCACCCCATTTTTTTTTTTAAGATTTTATTTATTTATTTGATAGACAAGTAGGCAGAGAGGCAGGCAGAGACAGAGAGGAGGAAGCAGGCTCCCCGCTGAGCAGAGAGCCTGATGTGGGGCTCCATCCCAGGACCCTGGGATCATGACCTGAGCCGAAGGCAGAGGCTTTAACCTACTGAGCCACCCAGGCGTCCCCTCACCCCATTTTTCAACTAATCTTTTTGCTGCCAATTTAAAATTAATAGAATTCTGTGCCTCTTTATATTTTAATTTCTTCTGTGTTGTCAGTCAGCATTTTGTGGTCATTTATTAATGTCTACCTCCTAAGCTTTTTTTTTTTTTTTTTAAGATTTCTGCTTATGTTTCTTTGTTTCAAATACCCCCACAATGGATATCATTCCTGAGTCAAACCTTTTCTTATACACTCATCCCCATAAACTTATAGAATTAGTCACTCCTTCGATTAGGCTACTTTTGTAACTAGTATATGCTTTTATTAAACATGTAACACTGAATTAGTTGTTTTTTTATTAATAGGCCCATCTTCCCTATTAGCGTCTGTGATATATATTTCTTTTCTCTGGATCTAGCACAGAATTTGGTTGGCTAAACCAAACTTTATTTATTTATTTATTTTTGGTGCAAAAAAGGTGGTTTTATTAAAGCATGAAGACAAGATCCATGGGCAGAAAGAGCTGCTAAACCAAACATATTTTGCAGTTACAGAAGGTGAGGAATGCTTCAGATAAGTAAGCTGAGGTATTTTTCGTTTTGGTTTGGTTTATATTTTTTCTTATTCTCTAGGAAGATTCTTTTACTTTATTAGTCTCTGAATGGTATGTATTGTGTTTTCAAAGGGGTTATTTTAGAGTCTGTTCAGAGCCAGTGACCAAAGACAATGTGGTTGTAGTTTATGAGGTATGGGAAGAGATGCTGTGTTAGTGGGTTTCCACTGGCTACTGAGTGGAACATCCTTAAAGAATTGATAAAGCCACTCACTGTCCTTTGAGCAGTTGTCAGCACCATAACAGGTATGGAGAAAGGGGAAACCAACAGAAAGCTGCTGCCAACCTGGGTGTGGCTTAGTCCAGAATTGTGCATTGTTTTGAGTGCTTGTCTTTAGGAATATCAAATGTCGGGGTGCTTTAATTTTGCTCTTATAGTTTTTCAGTTAAAGTATGCTTTGCAAAGACAATTATATACCACCCACCCCCCACCCTTTAAAGGCTCATTAGTCTCCTTTGGTCCTTTAACTCTGGTCCAGCATTGGGGTAGATGACTCAATCAAGACTTAAGTAAACGCGGAGGAATTCAGTTAAGAAGCTGTTCCAAAGCCAGAAAAATTGAATTCTCTGAAAACACCAATCATTTGCAAGGAGAGTGGAGCCGTGTCACATTTTAACAACTTGGGAGGGAGGGAAAATCTTGTTTTTGCTTTCCTTGAGGTGCTCCCTGTCCAGCTGCTTTCAAGCTAACCTAGCCACCACATCTGGTATGTATTTCTAAGTGTCCAGTTATCTACTTAAAAGAAGGAAAGTTAACCCCTTAACTAGAACAATATTTTTAGGTAATTGGAGACCAGGAATACTTCAGTTACTTATCGTGACCCCAGGACATTTGCATTTTATCTCATATTATTTCAGAGGTGGAAATCTTGGGAGTAGAATAGTGTTTTGTATCCCCTCGATTGCCGCAGTTAGGAGGCCGGTTTGGGAGTGGAGACGGTGACACCAGGGCTGGCCCCCGCCACTTTCTCCAGTCCCAAGTCTGCAGCCCCATCGGGAAAGTGAGGATGAAAACAGAAGCTACTCCGATTGCCTCCTATCTGGCTGAGACCCACATTGGTCATTTAGGGTCTGTGAGAGGATGGGAAGCTCCGCGAGTGCCTTCTCCTCTAGATAGAGGTGTGTGTGTATGTGGTGGGGGAGGTTCTCCTTTCTTACTGCGCGTACTGGTGTAGCTTGACCAACCATTTTGGGGAGGTATGATGACCCCCACCCTCCCCGCCTCGCTGACTCCCCGCCCAGTGAATATCCACTCCAACGAGGTTCCTCCCGCCCTCCGCTTCCACCCTTGAGGCCACGCCCTCTTGGGAGGGGGCCCAAGCCAGCGGCGGGTGGGAGGGCGGAGCTTCGATGGGGGCACTTCCTTTTCTTCCTCCTCCCCTGTTCCATCTCCACCTCGGTGCTGCGGGGAGTTGCCGGATCCGAAGGCCTGGCAGAGACTGGGAACGGAGAACCCAGGGCATTTTCTCATTGGGGCCGTGTCTGGGTCTGATCATCCGGAGGCGGAGGGTTGAGTCTCTTTCTCCCGGGGGCATCTCTGCATTGAGAACCTGTGGGGGGAGTGGATCCTGAAGAACCCTTTGGGCACTTCTTCCTCCTGATGCACCAACCCCACCCAAGTGGAAGTGACAAGAGGGGAAATAGGTAAATCGATTGTTGAAAGGAGAGTGCCCCTGGATTGCGAAGTGCCTAACCGAAGAAAAATCAGGGAGCAAGGACATAACAGTACTAAAAATTTTTTGAAGTGAGTTCAATTAAAAAATACAAGTGGCTGGAATCACCATCAAAGTATTGCTAATTTCAAACTGCCTTTTAATTAATTACAGCTAACAGCATGCCTGCTAATTACAGTTCACACCAGTCCTAATACTTGCAGACCAAGTTCAGATCGGATTATTTAGAGAAATGCAGGTAGGAAGCAGGAAAATGGGGTATTGATGTTTTCAGAGTTCCTTTCAGGTACCTTAAAGATAGTGGGGGGGAGGGGGACTTCCAACAAATATGTATCCCAGGCATAAACAAGAACAGCATAAAGCCACTGTCATCTGTGTTTCTCCATGTCTGACATCAGATTGTATTCACAAGTTGCTCACTGGAGTAAGCCCTTGTGATCAAAATGAAGCTAAGTGATTGAGCACATACAGTAGTTTGCCTATGCTGAATCCCAGATGCTGAATAACATTGCCTAACACACTTGTAGGGAGTTTAAAGGGAAAAAAAAAAAAAAACACCTGGTTCAAGTGCTTAGAATTGTACTTCAACAATTATAGAAGCTACCGTTTAGCTTCTGTGAATTTTTGCCTAAAGAAATATGTAGTTGTGAGACTTACTTTATAACTACCTATTCATTGTGAAACTTTGTCCTTTTAGAAATTATTCGGCAGTGATTGGTGGTAGAGTGAAAGGTGCACACAACCACATATGTCTGTCAGTGCTAATAAGGATACCGTGAAAATTCTGAGGGTTGTGGGCAAATGAGATATAAAATCATGCTGTTTCTCCAGTGTTGCTTCTGCCTCTGACACAAGGAATAAATAAATATGGGAGTCCCAGGAAGTTCAGGAGCTGCAGGCTTCATGAAGACATGGCCAAGTCCAACAACTGTACCACAGACAACCAGTCACAAAAATGGCACAGAAACAGCATTTTAAAAAACCCTGGTCCCAAAGATCAGAATCTCTTAAGAGGATAGACAATGAGTTCCTGAGGAGCAGGTGCTTTGCCAGGAAGCATAACAAGAAGGGCCTGAAGAGGAGCGCCTGGGTGACTCAGTGGGTTAAAGCCTCTGCTTTCGGCTCAGGTCATGATCCCAGAGTCCTGGGATCGAGCCCCACATCGGGCTCTCTGCTCCGCGGAGAGCCTGCTTCCTCCTCTCTCTCCCTGCCTGCCTCTCTTGCCTACTTGTAATCTCTGATCTCTGATAAATAAATAAATAAAATCTTAAAAAAAAAAAAAAAAAAAAGAAGGGCCTGAAGAAGGTGCAGGACAACTCCACCAAGGCTGTGAGAGCATGTGCTGAGGCTATGAAGGCCCTAGTCAAGCTCAAGGAGATCAGACCCAGCATACTAAATGGCTGTAGGTACAAGCTCAGTCAGCTTGCCTACATTGCTCACCCCAAGCTTAGGAAACATGTGGGTGCTGTATTGCCAAGGGTCTCAACCTTTGGCCTCAACCAGCCAAAGGCCAAGGCTCAAACCAAGGCCCAGGCTATGCCTGTGGCTCAGGCTCCCAAAAGTACTACCAAACCCCCATAAAGGCTCTAGTGTAGACGCTTGTGTCTGCCAATGTGAGGATACGAGTTCTGGTGTTACACCCACCCCCTCTCTAGGCTTCTGCTTGCATGGGGCTGTTGTCCTCCTGTGCTATTTGTACAAAGAAACATGAGACAGGATCTGTCAAAAAGAAAAATAATAAAACAAATGAATATGGTGAATAGTCAGAAGTGAGGAAGAAATGATGAGTTCATAGATTTCTATTTGAAAGACCCCAGGTAGAACTTTTAGAAATATGAAGTTCATTTTTTATCTTGCCGACTCCCTGGTCTAGTGGCTAGGATTTGGTGCTTTCGTTTTTTATCTCATCTAGTAATAAAAGGTGAATTGAGAATAGGCTATATTCCGGACACTAACTGTTCATTATTTCACTGTACCTTTACAGTTCTGTGAGATCATCATCCTCATTTTACAGGGAGACAAATCAAGGCTTTGAGAAGTTAAGGTAGCTTACCCAAGGTCACACGGCTAGTAAGTGACCAGTTTAGGATTGAACTCAGGTCACCCATTTCTCCAAATCAGAAACCATGCAGAGGGACTCCTGGGTGGCTTAGTCAGTTGAGTATCTGCCTAATGTTCAGCTCAAGATCCCAGGGTCCTGGGATGGAGCCCCATGTCAGTCTCCCTGCTTAGAGGGCTTCTCCCTCTCCCTCTGACCCTCCCTCCTGCTTGTGCTCTGACTCTCTCTCTCAAATAAGTAAATAAATAATATGGGTGTATCATTTATCTAAGTGCATCACAATGTATAGTTTAAATGGATACATTTTATATAAATTGTACCCCAGTAATGTTACTTTTTTTAAAAAATCATGCACGGGGCACCTGGGTGACTCAGTCAGTTAAGCATCTGCTTTTCTCTTAGGTCATGACCTCCAGGTCCTGGGATGGAGCCCCACGTTGGTCTCCCTGCTCAGTGGGAGTCTGCTTCTCCTTCTCCCTCTGCTTCTCCCCACTTCGTGCCCCCCACCCCATGCTCACCCTCAAATAATAAATAAAATCTTTAAAAAATAATCATGCAGGATGAATGTGATGTTTATATGATAAAGAAACATTATGGGGGCACTTGGGTGTCTCAGTTGGTTAGGCATCTGATGATTTCAGCTCAGGTCATGATTGAGGGTCATTGGATCAGGACCTGCATTGGGCTCCGTGCTCAGTAGAGTCTGCTTGTCCCTCTCCCTCTGTTCCCTCCCCTGCACTTGCTCTCTCTCTCACAAATAAAGAAATCTTTTTTAAAAAACCAACATTATAATGTTTCAGAGATGGAGGTGAGATACACATAATTAACATGCACACTGAAAGAATGGTGAGGGGCGCCTGGGTGGCTCGGTGGGTTAAGCCTCTGCCTTTGGCTCAGGTCATGGTCTCAGGGTCTTGGGATCAAGCCCCGAATCAGGCTCTCTGCTCAGCAGGGAGCCTGCTTCCCCCTCTCTCTCTCTGCCTGCCTCTCTGCCTACTTGTGATCTCTCTCTCTCTCTCTCTGTCAAATAAATAAAATATTAAAAAAAAAAAAGAAAGATTGGTGACACCACAGTTAAGTATTGTTCATTTAGTTGATCTTCCCAACTTAAGATGTAGATGTGCAGAAATAACCGGGGTGCTACCATGGCTAAGGGGCATGCAAGTCTGTTGGGGAAATCAATCAAGCAAACTTTCCAACAAAACTGGGAAAGACATCTGAAGTTTGTGGTATTAAATCTGTATAACAAAAAAATGTTCCACGTAAAGGACATTAAAAAGATACATTTGGGGCAGCTGGGCAGCGCAGTCAGTTAAGCAATCAACTCTTGGTTTTGGCTCAGTCGTTTTCTTTCTCAGGTTTTTTGTTTTTTTTTTTTAAGATTTTATTTATTTGGCGGAGAAAGAGTTAGGGAGGGAACACAAGCATGGGGAGTGGGAGAGGGGAAAGCAGGCTCCCTGCTGAGCAGGGAACGTAATGCAGGGCTCCATCCCAGAACCCTGGGATCATAACCTGAGCTGAAGGCAGTCACTTAACAACTGAGCCACCCAGGTGCCACTGTTTCTTTTCTTTAAAAATGGGAATAGTACCTATTTGGGTGGCTGTAGGAAGGACTGGCTGATATCACATATGGAAAAAGCTCTTTGGAAACTAGTCTATTCAAATGATAGTGTCAGAGGACAGAATATTCCTGAAGAGATATATAACTAACCATACTTTTATTTCAACAAGATACAAAGTGATTTAAATATTTTTAAAAGACTTTATTTATTCCAGAGAGAGAAAAAGAGAATGAGTGGGGGAGGGGCAAAGGAAGAGGGAGAAACAGACTCCAGGACCCAGAGCTGAAGTCAGACGCTTATCCAACTGAGCCACCCAGGTGCCCCCAAAGTGATTTAAATATTGTATTAGAAATAAGGTTTAGGGGTGTTTGGGTGGCTCAGTCGGTTGGGCATCCAACTCAATTTGGATTCAGGTTGTGATTTCCGGTCCTGGGATAAAGCCCCAGCTCTGGTTGGAGGGGAGTCTGCCTGAGATTCTCTCTCTTTCCCTCTCTCTCTATTCTTTCCCCCCACTAAAATAAATAAATCTTTTTTAAAAGGGTGAGTTACTTTGGCTGGTGTTGTGCATTAAAGTCACATTTTCTGTGTATAATAATGTACTGTACTAAGCATTGTGATTATAAGCTGTATAGCAGAATTTACACATCTTTATTTTCAGTTAAAACTTATTTGACTCTCTAAAAATAAATAGATAAAATTTTTTTAAAAAGCTTATTTGAACAGTTGTTGAAACAAGCCAGGCACACAATTGCTTTTGTGTTTAAAGGCTATTTTTGGCTGTTTAGAGAATATATTGACTCCTTTTTCATTGTATGACTCTCCATTTTGAAGTTTCACCAATTTCAGAAACATTTTGAATGTAAAGCTTTAATTACAATTTACAAATCAAATATTTTGTGAATTGGGTATTCTGAACAATTATGGTTACTTATGCACATGTAGAAACCAGGGCACAAAATAGCTCAGTTCTTTCCAAAAATAATAAAACTGGCTTTCTGGGGTGCCTGGGGGGCTCAGTGGGCCAAAGCCTCTGCCTTCAGCTCAGGTCATGATTCAAGGGTCCTGGGATTGAGCCCCGCATGGGGCTCTCTGCTCAGCGGGGAGCCTGCTTCCTCCTCTCTCTGCCTGCCTCTCTGCCTACTTGTGATCTCTGTCTGTCAAATAAATAAAATCTTTTAAAAAAATGTTTAAAACTGGCTTTCTTAGGATGCTTAAACTGATGGTGGCTGTCCTAACCCAATAGATGTATATATATTGCTCAGTTTAACAGCACCAGTAATGACAAACTCCACAAGGCCTCAGGATAGGAGATATGACCAATGAGATTTCATGGTTAGGAATTCTGCACAACTTTAACTTTTCCAAGAGAATATTCTCTTCAGTGGCTATTGTGAAAACAGTGACTTATCCTGAGTGGAAAAGAAAACGATGGTGAGAGAAAGCGTAAGTCTTAGGGCAATTTGATTAGGATGCATATTTACCACCCTTTGTGAAATGCAGAGGAAACTGACCCAGCGCTGCCATCAGAAGAGTACTTTGCAAATTTGAGCATAACAGGAGAAAATGACCATTCTTGTTAATTAGATGTAACCAGGATTGATGGTTGCGGAACAGCACAGAGCCTGAGATGAGACCTCTTTGTGGAGCACTTCGCCTTCCTGATGGTTTACTATTTTACTTCTTTTACATGTGTTTAATATTAGTGCAATTTAATTGGCAATGAAAGCAGCTGCATCTTCTCAGACATGCATAAGCCTATAATTGATAAACTACTAAAAATGTTTCTACTCCAACTAATTCCTAGTATGGTTTTCTTAATTTATTCATAGAACTTATAATGATTCATTACAGAAATGTACCATTTACTAGAACCATTCTGAACAAGTGGCAGCAACTTTAATAAGGTGATGTGTTATCCATTATAAATGACCATTTCCCCCTGTCCAGCAGCATATCACCTTGAATTCCTATGTCTGTATGATAAAAATTGAAATACAATTTCAAAACTATACTTCTAGGGTACCTGGGTGGCTCAGTTTTTAAGCGTCTGCTTTTGGCTCAGGTCATGATCCCAGGGTCCTGGGATAGAGTTCTGCATTGGGTTCCCTGCTCAGCAGAAAGCCTGCTTCTCCCTCTCTCTCACTGTCTCTCTCTCTCTCTCTCTCTGTGTGTCAAATAAATAAAATAAAATAAAATAAAATAAAACTATACATCAAATTCTTTTTTTTTTTTTAAGATTTTGTTTATTTATTAGAGAGAGAGGGAGGGAGAGCACAGAAGGAAAGGGAGAGGAAGAAGCAGACTCTTGCTGACCAAAGAGCCCAACATGAGACTTGATCCCAGGAGCTTGGGATCATGACCTAGTTGAAGGCAGATACTTAATTGACTGAGCCACCCAGGCACCCCTATACTTCGAATTCTTAAGATACTTTTTGGCAAGGTATTTTAAGAATCTTTAAAAGCTCATGACCTTTGATTCAATAACTACCCTCCTAGAAATCTACCCAAAGAAGATAGAAATTAAAGCAAAGATTAGATATAAAACACATTCACAGAATTTATAATGTCAAAGATTGGAAAATCTAACTAAACATAATAAGATCTTTAAATATATGATATATCAATTTATGCTTATCTTAAAATATAGTCATTTAAAATTTATAGAAATTTAAAATGTGTTTCAAATACATGTGATCTTATAGAGTACCATTTAAGTTTGTAAAAATATATGAATATGCATAGAAAAAGGACAAGAAACAACTAGATAAGAATGTTATCTGTAGTTATTGCTGATTAGTAAGATTATGGGCCATTTAAATTTTCTTTATCTTTTAATTTTTTCATATTCTTTATAATGAACATGCTTTTTATAGTCAAGAAAATAAATGCTGCTTTTTAAAAAATATTTTATTTGTTTATTAGAGAGAGAGTGTGACCATGCACAGGGGGAAGGGGCAGAGGCAGAGGGAGAAGCAGGCTCCCCGCTGAACAGGGAGCCAGATGTGGGATTTGATTCAAGGATCCTGGGATCATGACCTGAGCTGAAGGCTTAACGGACTGAGCGAGCCAGATGCCCCACAAATGCTACTTTTTAAAAAGAAAATGATTACAGGGCTTAATAAACACTTTTGATTCATAACCAGTAAAATGAGATATTAGTACTTAGGCATGGTAAATAGCCCAGAAATAATCCCAAACAATGACTACTTTAAATAATTTTTTTAAAGATTTTATTTATTTATTTGACAGACAGAGATCACAAGTAAGCAGAGAAGCAGGCAGAGAGAGAGAGAGGAGGAAGCAGGCTCCCCGCTGAGCAGAGAGCCCAATGCGGGGCTCCATCCCAGGACCCTGGGAATATGACCTGAGCTGAAGGCAGAGGCTTTAACCCACTCAGCCACCCAGGCGCCCCCCAAACAATGACTACTTTAGAAACAAGCAGTCTCACTCTGCCTTTTCCTTTCTTTCATTCTTATCCTCTTCTAGTTGTTAAAAATGTTTCCTGTAGTGGGGTGCCTGGGTGGCTCAGTCAGTTTAGCATTTGACTCTTGATTTCAGCTCAGGTCATGATCTCAGAGTCCTAAGATCAGTCCCTGTCTGGCTTGCACTGGGCCTGCTTGGGATTCCCTCCCTCTCTCCCTCTGCATTCCCAAGGCATGTGTGCAGACAGACAGACACACTCACACACACACACACACACACACACTCTCTCTCTCTCTCTCTCTCAAAAGAAAAAAGAAATTGTTTCTTATGGTTGAAAGCCTATTATTACCAAAGTAGAATAGTATAACATGAATTAAGTCCAAAAGCTTATACCTACATAAGCCTAAAGTGCTAACTTAAAAAAAGATTAATAACACAAGCCTCCAAATAAAGGTTATGTATCATGACATGTTTCCTTCTTTCTAATAGCCTGAGAGCCCCAGGCCCTGTGCTAAATAGTGCAGAATTGCCATAACTGAGGGGTGTTTTTTTTTTCACCCAAAATATTCATATACACTTAAATTTAAACATGTCCTAGGAAAATGTCTGGAAGGCTACCCCTTGATATCAAGGGGTAATAAGTCTCTGGGTTGGTAGAATCATTAATGTTTTTAGGACATTTTGGTCCATATTTTCAGATTGCCCTGTAATGTGCAAACATAGCCTTATGTTAAAAAAAAAAAAATGGTACCCAGTGCTGTCAGAATTAGTCTCTTTGAGACCTTGCTAACTCACAATTAGGAAGACAAATTACCAATTACAATATGGAGTTTTGACAGACTAAATAACATAGCTTTATATTTGGTATCTGCCCAGTACTTGGGAAAAAAATAATTACTTTGAACTCATCTATGAAGTAATTTAGGAAACCCTCTTGGAAAACTCAGTTGTACAACAACTATTTAAAGAGATTAAATTTATATCTTCCATTGGCAGTTATTTCATTGGAGTTATACGTTGATGAGTGATTTAAAACAAGACAGATACTCCAATAGAAAATTAAACAAATACAAAACCCATGGGGAAACCAACAAGTTTCCTAAAAGAATGGAATCAATTTAATAACTGGTGTTTAAATAAAAACCCCTGGGACATTTATGCATGTCAGAGCTTTTAGAGATGGAACATTACTAGTGGGTTGGTAACAAGGTCCATTTTACAAAGTATATTAGCACAGAGTTTGACATAAAGTAGATATTCAGTATCTTCTTATAAAAATTTGTTTTGATTCAAACCTATGCAATAGAAAATGATTCCTAAGTTTAATTTACAAATTAAGTTTGTTCACTGAACAAAACATATAGTTTTAAGTTTTCTCCCTAAATTTGAACATCTAGATGAAAAAGTTTCAATCAATTTGAGTATATACCTAACAAAATGAAACAAAGCCATTAAGATTGAGGCAATATGATGCACTGAAAAACACTTTGAACACTGGGATCCACTCCCGGCATTGAGCTAACTAGCTTGTAATCTTGAGGTTCATTTTCTACTACTTTAAAGTAAGGTGATTAAACAGGATCATCTGCAAAGATTTCTTCATATTTAACACTCTATAATTTGAAAACAAACATAGGAAGGTACTAAAAGATGGAGAGAAGGTAGATTCTAAAAGTTGGAGAGAAGGTAGCCACTAGCACAAATTAAAGAAAACCCCAGGGGCACCTGGCTGGCTCAGTGGATTGAGCATGTGACTCTTAATTTAGAGGTCCTCAGTCTGTGCCTGATATTGGGCGTAGAGATTACTTAACAACAACAACAACAACAAAAAGCCCCCCAAAAAGCCTACTCTTTTTAGCCAAAGTACCTGAAAAAGGACAGCCTAGCAGGACAGACTTGTAAGCAAAAAGAGCCCTACTCTAGCCAAACAGGACAGAAACTAACAAAACTGTGGCCCCATCCCCACCCATGTCAGTGGAGGCCTAGTGGAGAGCTCAGACTTCTACTTTTGCCAGGCAGTAATGAAGTAGCTTAACCCTCCCCACTCACCACCACCACCAGCGTGATATCAGAGGAAGCCTAGTGGAGAGTCAGGACTTTCACAGCCACTGGCAGTAATGAGGCCAGAGGTCACTCACTCCCACTGCTGAGTTGTCACTGGAGTCCACATGAGGAATGTTAAGGCCTCCTACCCCTCCCTACCAAGGATGTATCAGTGGAGGCCTAGTAAAGAGCTATAACTCACATCTCCCCGCTTAGGTAAGGAAAAGCACCCCCCACCTCAGGCGCTAACACAGGCTGAGTCGAGCCTGAAAGTCCAATACCCAAATGAACTTCTAACATCCCAACTTGCAATAATGCGGTGATCACTCCCCCATCTCCCATCCTTCTCCTGTTGGAGCCCTGTCAGAGAAAGCCAGCTAAAACATGAGGTTTAAATAAGATCCATATGGTTTCCTTTGAAACACAAAAGTTTTTAATCTTGATGAAGTCAAATTTATCTCTTTTTCTTTTATTGCTCATGCTTTTGGTGTCATATCTAATAATCCTTTGCCAAATCCCAAATCATGTTTTCCCCTTATGTTTTCTTGTAAGTTTCATAGTTTTAGCTTCTACATAGAGGTCTTTGATCCATTTTGAGCTAATTTTTGTATATGGTGTAGGATAAGATTCCAACTTCATACTTTTGCCTGTGGCTATCTAGTTGTCTCCTCATTTGTCAGAAAGAACATTCTTCCCCATTGAATAGTCTTGGCACTCTTGTCAAAAATCAGTTGACCATAGATGTATGATTTACTTCTGGACTATCAATTCTATTCTATTGATCTATATGTCTCTCCTTGTGCTAGTACCACATTGTCTTGATTACTGTTGCTTTGTAGTAAGTTTTGAAATCAGGAAGTATGAGTCTTTCAACGTTCCTCTACTTTTTCAAGATTAATTATTCTGGGTCCTTTGCAATTCCATATGAATATTTTTTTTAAGAATTTTATTTATTTATTTATTTGACAGACAGAGAGAGTACAAGCAGGGGGAGTGGCAGGCAGAGGGAGAGGGAGAAGCAGGCCCCTCACTAGAGAGCCTGACATGGGGCTCCATCCCAGGATCATGGGATCATGACCTGAGCCAAAGGCAGATGCTTAACCAACTGAGCCACCCAGGCACCCCTATTTTTCCTCTTGTTAACATTAGATATATCACATTGATTAATTTGTGAATACTGAATCACCCTTTCATCCTAGGAATAAATCCCACCTAATGATGGTAAAGATTTTTTTTTAATGCATGGTTGACCTTAGTTCTAATTTTTGTTGAAAATTTTTGTATCTGTGTTAATCAGAGATAATTGGTCTCTTTTTTTGTAATGTCTTTATCTGATTTGGGCATTAGGATAATACTGGCCTTATAGAATATATTTGGAAGCTTTGCTTCATTTTATATTTTTTGGAATAGTTTGAGAAGAATAGGTATTAACTTTTCTTTAAATGCTTTTGTAGAATTCACATGTGAAGCCATTGGTTTTATTTTTTTGTTTTTTATTTTTAAAAGATTTTTTTTTATTTATTTGACAGAGAGAGAGCATAAGAGGAGAGAAGGTCAGAGGGAGAAGCAGATTCACCACAGAGCTGGGAGGCCAGTGTGGGACTTGATCCCGGGACTCAGGGATCATGACCTGAGCCGAAGGCAGTTGCTTAACCAACTGAGCCACCCAGGCAACCAAGCTATTGGTTTTAGACTTCCGTTTGATTAATGGGGTTTTTTTGATTATTGATTCAATTTCATCACTAGTAATCAGTCTGTTCAGATTTTCTATTTCTTCCTGATTTGGTTTCGGGAAATTATATGTTTCTAAGAATTCATTCAGTTTCTTCTAGGTTGTCCAGTTTGTTGGCATATAATTTTTCATAATATTCTCTTATAATACATTTAATTTCTGTGGTGTCAGTTGTTATTTCTCCTCCTCTCTCCCCCAACTTTCTTCTAACCTCATTTTCTACCAGGCATCCCTATATACTGTGTTTCATACAGGCTTTTGTGCTGTGTTTTTTACACACCAAGCACATTCATCTCTTAGAGCATTTGTATTTTCTGTTCGCTCTGTCCAGAACACCCTTCCTCTAGATACTTGCAAAGTTTCCTCTTGCTTTCAGGTCTCTGGTAGAAGGTGATGGTTCTGATAGAATGTGATGATTGCCTATCAACATAGTAACTCTCTAGCTCCTGACTCTTTCTACATAGCACTTACTAACACCATTACATACCTGTTTGCTTATCATCTGTCTTGTTTTCTAGATCATAAGCTCCATGATGGGAAGGATTTTGTTCACTACTAAATCCCAAGAGTCTATGTCAGTATTTGGACTTTTATTTATTTATTTATTTATTTGACAGAGAGAGAGACAGAGAGAGCATAAGCAGAGTGAGCAGCAGGCAGAGTGAGAAGCAGCAGGATCCCCAGTGAGCAGGGAGCCCCATGTGGGACTCGATCCCAGGACCCTGGGATCGTGACCTGAGCTAAAGGAAACCACTTAATCGACTGAGCCACCCAGGCGTCCCCTGGGTATTTGGAACTTAGAAGATGCTCAATAAATACTTGGTAAATGAATGACTTAAGATAATAGGGGAAATGGAACACTAGATTTTCCATAGAGGCTACCAAAGCAGAAAGACAGAAGTGAGAAGAACATGAAGGAAAAATCATACCAACATGCTTTGAATATGCTCAAAGTGAGTTGATTGCTGCCTGGGTAATAAAGATTGTGTTCCTGCCTTCAAGTTCAGGAGTTGACAAGGTAATAGCCTGATAATATCTATAACAGAAGTAAGACAATGTACAGAAGTAATATAATTTTATGAGACAATAGAAGTATCTGTGTTCATATTTTTGTAAATCTTTCTATGGAATTAGAAATGGTAAAGTATGAGGAGAAAGCCTATTTTGGGGTTATATAATACATAAAACAATTTTGGATGATGGTTATGACTATGGCTTGCCATAAACTTTGGTCACATTTTCTGAGTAGTTTTGATTCCTTACTAAAGAGTGTGAAAGCAAGTTTGGCCTGATTTAGCGTCCTAAGACAGCAGTAAGCCACCTACTTCATACTAGCATAACCTACTTTTAGACTAATTTCTAGGTAGGTAGATAGTATCAAGGCCCTCTTATGGGTGATTCTTGGATTTAGAAATTTTTTAAAAAGATTTTTTAAAATTTAATTTATTTTTTAAGATTTTATTTATTTATTTGAGATAGAGTAAGAATGAGAGAGCACAAGCCGGGGAGCAGCAGGCAGAGGGAGAAGCAGGCTCCCCACTGAGCAGGGAGCCCGATGCGGGGCTGGATCCCAGGACTCTGGGATCATGACCTGAGCCAAAGGCAGACACTTAATCGACTGAGCCACTCAGGTGCTCCTCAATTTAGAAACTTATGATTGCTTCTGATACCACATTCCAGCTCAGAAATACTGGAATACTTAATATTCTTAATATTCAATGTCCAGTCAAGCAATAAATGTCATAGAACCTGGGCCTGGAAGATCCAGAGCCAGGATCTACCCTAGTGTAGGAGTATAATTGACCCAGATGATTTATCTGCAGCTCTGTTCTGAAAGTGAAATAATTATATTTATATTTATATCTTATATTTGGTGGAATTCAGTAGTGAAGCCATCTGGGCCTGGGCTTTTCTTTGTGGGTAGTTTTTTTATTATTAATTTATCTATTGACTTGTAGATCTATTCAAATTGTCTATTTCTTCTTGAGTTAGTTGTGGTAGTCTGTGTCTTTCTAGGAATTTGTGTATTTCATCTAAGTTATCTAGTTTTTTGGCATACAGTTGTATGCCATGGTATTCCTCTTCATAGTATTCCTCCTTATCACTTATGGTTAAACTGAACTAAATATTCCTCATACTGGCTCATGGTTTCCTGCCCTTTCATTTTTGCACTTGGAATACCCTCAACTTAATCTCTACCTATTAAAATGTATTGGATATCTCCTGGGACCAAAACATTCTTCAAGTTCTCTAGGGAATGCGTGAACAATAGATATGATAAGGTCTTGGCTTTGGAATAGATAGCTGTCAACAATGTTAAGTGCTGCAAGAGAGGTCAAAGAGACCAAGAAATGGCACTTAAATTTAACAATCTTGAAGTCAGTGTCAGCTTTGAAAAGAACAATTCCAGGACAATGTGGAAGCAGATAAGAGGAAAATAATGAGTAAGTAGAGCAATACATGAGCTCCAAGAAAGTAGGGATTTTTGTTCCTTTTATTTACTTTGTTCCCCATCATGTAGACCATGCCTGGTATATTGAAAGCTCTCCATAAATATTAGTTAAATAAATGAATTAATTAATCCATTGGTAAGTGGTGGTTAAAAAAAAATAGAGGCAATGGAAGTAATAAAGGAGAGACTAAAATAATGTAATTGAAGAAAGGCGCAAGTTGAACATGCTTTTAGGGGGAGAACTCCAGTGGAAAAGTGGAAATCAAAGATGTTAAAAAAAAAGAGAGAGAGAGAGAGAGATGGTAAAAGAGTTGGGGTGCCTGGCCAGTCAGTAGAACATGCAGCTCTTGATCTTGGGGTCATGTTTTCAAGCCCCATCTTGGGTTGGGGTAGAGATTACTTTTTTAAAAAGATGTAAAATAGGGAAAACATTATCATTATGCAATGTTATCATTAAAGCAATAGGAAAACAGTATCATTAAAGCAATAGGAAAAGGTCACAAATAGTGGAATAGGAAGAGGCAAGTCCCACCTAATGTGTAAATAGACTCATTTGCAACTCTTTGCAAAAAAAGAAAATTATTCTTCATAATGGGTTCCCTATTCCCATTAACTGCCAGAAAATCCAGTCAAGCACCCAAGCTAGAGACTCTGGTTTTCTTTAACGCCTCCTTCTCTTTTGTCTTCTTGCCTGCTTAAAGGAAAAGAAAGTTATCTCAATTCCACTTCTATAATGCTCCATTTCCACTCCCATCTTCTATCCCCACTGGCCCTACCCTAGATAAGCCATCAACATTTTCTTTCTTTCTTTTTTTTAAGATTTTATTTATTTATTTGACAGAGAGAGACACAGCAAGAGGGGGAACACAAGCAGGGGGAGTGGGAGGAGGAGAAGGAGGCTTCTCGCTGAGCAGGGAGCCTGATGCGGGGCTTGATCCCAAGAGCCTGGGATCATGACTTGAGCTGAAGGCAGACACTCAAAGACTGAGCCACCCAGGCACCCCCATCAACATTTTTTCTTTTCTTTTCTTTTTTTTTTAAAGATTTTATTTATTTATTTATTTATTTATTTATTTGTCAGACAGAGTGAGCACAGGCAGACAGAGTGGCAGGAAGAGGCAGAGGGAGAAGTAGATTCCCCGCTGAGCAAGGAGCCCGATGTGGGACTCGATCCCAGGACGCTGGGATCATGACCTGAGCCAAAGGCAGCTGCTTAACCAACTGAGCTACCCAGGCGTCCCTTCTTTTCTTTTTTTTTATATTTTATTTTATTTATTTGACAAAGAGAGAGAGAGAGATCACAAGCAGGCAGAGAGGCAGGCAGAGAGAGAGAGGGAGAAGCAGGCTCCCCGCTGAGCAGAGAGCCTGATGTGGGGCTCAGTCCCAGGACCCTGAAATCATGACCCGAGCCGAAGGCAGAGGCTTAACCCGCTGAGCCATCCAGGCACCCCCCATCAACATTTTCTTGAATATTGATGAAGGATAGTTGGAAGGCAGGCAGGCAGGGACAAGGGGCCCCCACCCTAAGAGGAAACCACCCTTAAAAGGATTTTACACCACCCTCAAAGGAACCCTTACCCTCCTTTCCTATGTGATAGGTGACAAACCTGATTGGATGACAAGTTCAGGGAGGGTTAATCAGATTAAAATGCCCTCTAACAAGTCCATAAAAACTCCTAGACTTAGAAACTCTGGTGGCAACTTTCTCGGGTCCCTTTCCTCTTTAGGAGCTTTATACTCCAAACTTTACTATCACTCAGTAAACCTTGCTTTACTGCCCACCACTCTGTCTGGTCTACCCCATCATTCTTTGAAGTGGCGTGACCAAGAACCACAGGCACTGCTGACAGAAGAAAAAAATCCTATAACAATATTTTAATGATTTTCTGACGATACTCTGAATTCGGTAGCTTTCAGCTCTCAGTCCCTTCTTCATACTGCCATCAGAACTATAGTCTTAAAACACAGATATGATCATACCATTTTCCTCTTCAAAAGATCCATAATAGATCATTTCTGTCTTTTACATTTCTTCATTTATTGATGCCTTGCATATGCTAGGTGCTGGGGATATCCTAGTGAGTTATAATAAGGGGAGTGTTTCAAATTAGGGGTAAAGAAATGGTCACAACAAAATGAAGACACTTAAGAATGAAGTGTCATTTTTCTCCTATGTGATTGACAAAGATTAAAAAGAATGAAAATACTCAGTGTTGGCAAATATGTAGGAAAACAAGCAACCTTATCCACTACTGGTGAACGTTACTAGATACCAACTTTTTAGAGGGCAGTTTAGTGATACTTGTTAGGACAAATTGGTATCATCAAAATTTTAACAATAGTTATCTCCAGGATGGTGGATTTATGAAAGACCAACTTCCTACTTCTCACAGTATTTTTCACTACTTCCTATAGTATTTAAGTATTTATAATATTTATATTTTTCAATTTGAAAAAATAAAGACACAAAGATGGAAAAAATTACCTTTCTTAGACAGTTTCACACTTTTTAGGTCAACATTCAAGGCTGTTTACAATGAGTCCCTTATGCAGTCCCACCTTCCACCATTCCCATTTTTTACCCAAGGCTGTCCAGGCAGTGCTTTTCACTCTTCTGTGCCTCTTATATTCCTTTAACTAGAATGCCTTCCTCCTTTCCTTTATTAATCAAAACAGTACTTATCTTCCCAGAACAATTTAGGAGTCACTTCCCTTTCTCCGTGAAACTTGTCCTCCCATCTGGGTTAAAATGCCCCTCCTTACTGCTGATGGGGTTGTTTGTTTATACCTCGAACAGAGCACAGCTTGGCTTGAGTTGTTGTTACTTGTGTCTGATGTCTCCCTTGCCATCTTTTATTCTCCACTTTATTTGCTTTTTCTTTGAAATAAATGTTAATTTCAAAATACTACTCAGAGTCCTGTATGTTCCATACCTAAATCCACACTTAAATTACACAGTTTTTAGAGATGCATAGCTCAGCAATGTGGGCAGTTTCCTTCAAGTCACAAAATGCTACTTTGTATTAATTTGTATTTGAAGAGAGTGCAGGAATTAATTAAACATGTCTATAGATGCCTCCTGTTTATTCTCTGACAATGAGCCGGAATTATTACCTCACTTTAAGCCTTTCTCTGCTGATTTGTTTACAGAGAGTTGTGCTAAATAGCTGAATTGTTGTCATGACCCTTTGCCTAGATCTTTTCAAAACAGTCATTAGACTTGAGTTTTACATAACACACACACACACACACAGACACACACACACACAATCTCATAACGAAGAGACAAACTGAAAACAATTCTTAGAATTTTAAGCTTGCACTGTGTTAAGATTGGATTTATGGTAATAGGCATAGCCCACAATTTTATAAGTCAGCAATAATTAAATCTGACCACTTATAAGTGCTGAAATGTCTGTGGTTGCCAAACTGTGATAAAGTGTAAAATTAACTAATTACCTTACATGAACTTGATCAATGGGGCTCCTTTCCATAAACCAGAGAATTAACTACTTTTTGCTCTTTTGGTGACTACACAGTTTCAGGTCCCCAAGTGGGAGTAGCTCTTAAAGCAAAAGTGGCAGCCCCATTATCATTTGTAAATTTCCACTAAGAAGCCAGCCTGGCAGTGTCTGTTGGCCACACAGCCTGTGACCTTTCTAACAGCCTGATACTCGTCATTGTTTTGTTTATGAGCATCTATCTATGCTGTGAAAGTTCTGGGGAGAGAGTTTCAAAAAAAAGAAAACTGAAACTAAGAAAGAAATCAAAAGCAAAAAGCTAGAAACTATTTCTTTAGCCCTTTCTTTATGATCGCGGGGCTTCGGGGACCTTGAAAGATTGATTTCCTCTCACTCAAGTTTCTTACAAAATTAGCTTTGGCTCATACATTTGTAACACAGTAGTTAATTTTACAAGATAAGCAGTATAGGGGAAATGTATCTGAGGGGAAAATAAAGTGCTGCAAGCTCAAGAGACACTTATAAGGTCACAGAACAAAGCTGGTTAGTAAAGTGGTCCCACTGTAGACCTGCAAATAGCAAAGGGTCTGCTTCAGGTTAATTTCAGTGTATCTTTCATCACATTTCACTTTTCTTCTCAGCCAGTATTAAATATAAGTGGGCCTACTCAAACCTGTTCTGTGAGTCTTTTGAATTACTCAGTCGAAGAGCAATCATGATTTAAGTTGAGAAATTTGAGCTTTGTTTTAGCATCCACTTCCCTGAAATGGTCTCAGAGACTATACTAGCCACAGCTATGAGTGTATTAATCGGGAATTCATGTTCACAGTTACTTATGCCATTTCAAGAAATTAAATGTACTTTCAGATAAGCACCATTGGCTATCTGAGTTGGAAGGAATATTACAGTCTTTTAATTCAATTCTCTCCCTTTATAGAAGGGGTTTCTAAGGCTTAGAATGGCTCCTAAAGTTGAGGCACTTTGCTTAGGAGCAGAGCTGGAATTAGAACCAGGTGTCTCAGCTAACCCAGACTCCAAATCTAGAGCTCTTTATACTCACAGTGAGTAAACGCCAGAATAATTTCTCACTTATACAGTCAGAGAAAGTCTCTGTGAATTAATTAATCTTTTTATTTGGATATGTTAATCTTTTAAAATATGCAAAAGACTCATTTCAGTATATGTCAGCACTGGGAAAATACAGATAAACGGCCTTAAGAAGCATCTTAGAGGGGTGCCTGGGTGGTTCATTTGGTTGAGCATCTGCCTTCAGCTCAGATCATGATCCCTGGTTCTTGGAATGGAGCCCTGCAGCAGCGTCCCTGCTCATCAGGGAGTCTGGT
Organism: Mellivora capensis; assembly: GCA_004024625.1. Taxonomy (NCBI): domain Eukaryota; kingdom Metazoa; phylum Chordata; class Mammalia; order Carnivora; family Mustelidae; genus Mellivora; species Mellivora capensis. The sequence continues at coordinate 24,091 of PISX010021798.1, forward strand.
TCTCCCTCTCCTTGGAAGTCTCCCTCTCCCTTTGTTCCTGTTCTCTCTCTCTCTGAGATAAATAAATAAAACCTTAAAAAAAAATAAAAAGCATCTTAGAGATACCTTCTAAAGTGGTTTGATGGGACTGGCCTGTAAAACTGCCCAATAATCCACAAATTATAAATTTTCAAGAGAACATTAACTGGAACTATTACATTACTTTTTTTAAAAAGATTTTATTTATTTATTTATTTGTCAGAGAGAGGCACAGTGAGAGAGAGAACACAAGCAGGGAGAGTGGGAGGGAGAAGCAGGCTTCCCACTGAGCAGGGGACCCAATGCAGGGCTCCATCCCTGAGCTGAGCCACCCAGGTGCCCAGGACTATTACATTTCTACCTGACTATCAAAATGCTGTGTTGATCAACTTTATCAAAATTCCCCTCAAGTCAGCCATATCAATGAGGTTCCTCTCTGTGGATGTAGCACTTCACAGGCAAGTTCTAAGGGGGACAGAATTCCTGTGAAACACACAAGGCTACTTATGCTCACCTCCTCTTAATATTTTTCCTTAAGACATGAACTTGGCATTTCCCAAGTGTGTCACTTAGAATGTTAACTTAGATTTGAAAAAAATGGTTCAATGATCAAGTAAATTTAAGAAATAGAGTTAACTTAGTTTCTTTTATTATGCTAATTTGATTTATTCATTCAAAAATATTTATTCAGTGCCTGCTATGTGTCAGGCACTGTCAATAGATGCTTAAGATACAGAAGCTAAGGACACAAATCTCTGCTTTTGGGAAGCTCATAGACAATATGAGGTAGGTAGCTTTTTTGTATGCTGAATTCTTTTTTTTTTTAATATTTATTTGAGAGAGAGAGAGGGCAGAGGGTGGGGCAGAAGGAGAGGGAGAGGAAGAGGGAGATAGAAAATCTCAAGCAGACTCCCCACTGATCGCTGAGCCCAATGTGGGGCTCAATCCTGTGACCCTGAGATGACCTGAGCCAGAATCAAGAGTTGGACACTCACTTGACTGAGCCACCCAGGCGCCCTTCTGCTGAATTAATTCTTAAGTTAAATTCCCAGGAACAGGACAATGAATTGCATAATTAATAATTTGCAACAATACTAAGTGCTATGAAAGAAAAATCCGAAGTGGTATGGGAAGATATAATAGGAGAATTTATTAGGGACTTATTACCTTCTGGAGGGTTGCTCCAAATGCGATTCTGAATCTGGCTGTGGGTAAAGAGAACTCGGTATTTTGAAAACCCCTCTTGATGTTTTTGTTCTCTTCCACAGCCCTCCCTTCCCTCTGTGAGGACTCCATACCACACCCAGGAGCTCCATTTTGGGGCAGAGCAAAATCCCAGCACAGCCAGCTACTGTGACCTCAGGCTCTTCTTCTCACCCCCAAATGTTCTAGATGAGCAACAAACAACAATTGGCCCTGAAAGCAGGGCCAAGTGACAGAAATTTAAGCATGAAAGAGTGACTCAAGGCTCTCACCATTAAAGACTGACATTTCCTTTTAAACTTGACATCTAAGCAAACTTTTTCTGAAATGTAAAAAATACTCCCTTTTTTTTTCAAAAACCATGGAAGTGCTCATACCCTTTGATTCAGTAATCCCACTCCTGGGAATTTCACTTGAGGATTAATTCATCAGAAAAGTAAACCTGTATACACCAAGTTGGTCATTGTAATGTTAAGTGTAATAATAAGGAGGGAAAAAGTGAACAATCTAAATATTCTGCAGCTGGGAAGCTGTTAGATTGTGGTATATTAATTTTGGGGATTTGGTAAATGGTGGAAAAATATGAATGAAGTAATGGCAAAATTATATGCTAAAGAATACAAACTATATAAATATGGGTATGTGAAACACAGATCACAAGGTAAAATGGTAAAGTGGAGTCAATTTGCCGGGGTAGTAGGACAACAGAATAGAAGCCCATCATGAACTGGCCTGTGCAGACAGGAGAAAATTCATTGGCTCAAATAACCAAACCTTAGGTAGAACAGGAGTGCCACTGACTTCAGGGATGTCTTGAAAGAGGAACACAAATTGCCATCAGAACTTTATATCCCTCTCTTTCCACTTCTCTGTAGACAGAAGCCTTTTTCCTGTTAACCCAGATTATTCCCAAGATGAGATTCTCATCTTCCCACAATGAGTTTAGATCACTATAAACTCATATTCTTGTATCTTCCAACTAGGATGAATTTAAGAGCAATTTAAGAACTCAGGTTTAAGAACAATTCTGGGGGGCGCCTGGGTGACTCAGTGGGTGGCTCAGTGGGTTAAGCCTCTGCCTTCGGCTCAGGTCGTGATCTCAGGGTCCTGGGATCAAGCCCCGCATCGGGCTCTCTGCTCAGCAGGGAGCCTGCTTCTCCCTCTCTCTGCCTGCCTCTCTGCCTACTTGTGATCTCTCTCTCTGTCCAATAAATAAATAAAATCTTTAAAAAAAATTAATAAAAAAAAAGAACAATTCTGGGAATGGGTTGTGATTGGCCTGGCTTCAGTCATGTGTCCATCCCTGGGCCAGTAATGGCCAGGTTATCATGATTAGTACCCACCTATCAACGTACCATATGGTCAAGGAGTCTGGGTCATTTAAGAAGACAGTCACTCACTTCTGGGGCACCTGGGTGGTTCATTCAGTTGAGCACCTGACTCTTGAGTTTGCCTCAGGTCATGATCTCAGGGTAATGTGATCGAGCCCCATGTCAGACTCCATGCTCAGCATGGAGCCTGCTTGATATTTTCTCACTCTGTCACTCTCTGCCACACCCCCGAAACTCATGCATGCTTTCTGTCTCTCTAAAAAGAAAAAAAGAGGAAGAAGAAGGTGGAGGAGGAGGAAGAGGGGGAGGAGGGGAAAAAGAAGAAGAGGAAGAAGAAGACTGTCAGTTCTCTTAGGATCCAATGTCTAGAAGAAGAGGGAAGCATTTCCGTAAAAGGAGAGAGGTGCTGCTCTCAATGGTTTTTTTTGAACCATTTGCCTATGGTTCAAGTTAATGTTTTAGAAAAAAATATCTTATTCTCTTAGTACTACTAAGAGAATAAGGTTGTGATTTCCTGTATCAGGTTGTGATTTCCTGATGCACTGTGTTTTTCTATAAGACCACACAGTACAGCAGAACACTACACTGAATGCCAGGAAAATGAATTCTCCTAGCTCTACCATGAATCCGCTATGTCCTCGGACTAGTTCTTAAACTTCTCTAGATTTCAGTTTGTCTCGGAATGCTGTCATTTCCATGAGGGCAGGAACCAAGACTGTCTGAAATGGAGATTTGCAGTTAGTAAAAACCTCTGGGGCTTGGTTGGATAGAGAAGGAAGCTGAAGTATGATAATGGTTGCAGCAAAGCCCTCAGATAGTCATGGGGAGCCCTAGACTTAAGATAATTTTTCAGAGTTGTCACAGATTTTACCAAGTGGACCTACTTTATATCCCCTTTACTGACTAGATATACGCTGTCCATAGGAAAGGACCTTAAACGTGGGTGAAGCAGTTTCCTGAGCCTCAGACAACTCCTCAGGCAACTCTCAGCTGGGAGTTGATGGCAACCAAGACACCCAGCTGCTGAAAGAGGGAGTGCCTCTTTCACCATATGAGGATATGCTGAAAGAGCATATCTGAGCAGAACACTGTGACATCTACAATATACTACAATCAGTATATTCATAGCACCAATAGGTATAGTGCCTGGTGCAGGGTAGGTGCTTATTTATATGTGTTAAATGAATAAACTATGCAAAAAGGAAGGTGTGGAGAGGTGCCTGGGTGGCTCAGTCAGTTGGGTGTCCAAATCTTGGTTACAACTCAGGTCACGATTTTATGGGTCATGGGATTGACCCACATCAGGCTCCATGCTCAGTGGGGAGTCTGTCTGAAGATTCTCTCCCTCTGCCCTGCCCCCTACTCGTGTGGGCTCTCTTTCTCTCTCTCTCTAAAATAAATAAAATAAACCTGTTTTTCTTTTATTAAAGGGAAGGTGTGGATTAGATAATCCCTCCTGGCAATATTGTATACATTTATCTAACTCCCAGAGGATGTGTGGAAAGGGTGATTAATCAAAATCCTCATAGTTGGGGCACCTGGGTGGCTCAGTGGGTTAAGCCTCTGCCTTCAGCTCAGGTCATGATCCCAGGGTCCTGGGATCGAGCCCCACATCGGGCTCTCTGCTCAGTGGGGAGCCTGCTTTCTTTCCTCCCTCTCTACCTGCCTCTCTGCCTACTTGTGATCTCTGTCTGTCAAATAAATAAATAAAATCTTAAAAAAAAATCCTCATAGTTTTTGTTATTGCTCTTTTTAAAGGAGTGGGACTAGAACAGGAGAAGATTGTTTACTAAAATTAATGTTGACTGATCTGTTTGACTAGAGAGCATAAAACATTCTTTGTGATTGAGTTAACAGTAGAAAATATGAAGGAAGCAATTACTATAGATATTACATAGAGTCACACTGTGCTGTCCAATACAGTAGCTGCTAGCCACAGGAGGCTATTTCATTTAAACCAATTAAAATGAAATAAAATACAAAATTCATTTCCTCAGTTACACTACTCACATATCAAGTGCTCAGTAGCCATATGTGGCTACTGACTATCACATTAAACACTCAGAATATTTCCATCACAGAGAGTTCTAGTGAACAGTACTGGTCTACACTGAACAGTTGTGTTCTTTACTTTCATTCAATAAAAATCTAATTTACTCTCATGAATTCTGCTGCTCATTATAGTGAGATGGCTGAAACTGGAGCCAAAACTTTGAAAGGCTTGGGAGAAAAGAATTGCCCTGTATCCACATTTCTTCTTAGAAATCCAAGTGGTGTGGCACATGGGTGGCTAAGTCAGTTATGAGTCTGGTCTGCCTTCAGCTCAGGTCATGATCCCAGGGTCCTGGGCTCAAGGCCCACGTCCGACTCCCTGCTTTGCAGGGAGCCTGCTTCTCCCTCTGCCTGCTGCTCTCTTTGCTTGTGGTCTCTCTCTCTGACAAATCAGTAAATACATACATACATACATACATACAATCTTAAGAAAGAAATCCAAGTAGCACAGGACAGTATGAAAATGGAACACCTGTTGTAATTTCATCCTGCTCCTGTCATCTGGCTCATCTGGATGTAACCAGGACTAAAAGCCCTGGGCTTCTGGAGTGTGCTCTGCTGTTGGCTCCCTATAGCAAGGAAGGCAGGACCGCTCCTTCAAGCTTCAAACTGTCCAGATTTAGACATTCAACAACCAGATTTTCAAAAGAATAAGTCATTTTTTTACTATCCTCCAGAAGATTAACTATGAATTTTTATTCTCTTAATATCAGTATTAGAGGTAAACATATTTGATGTTTCCAATCTACTGTAGTTATTTTTCTTATACAAACAGTTCCATCTCTGGGCATTGGAAGCATCTTCAAGTTGGCTCTAAAGTCCTTTTGACACAACCTCGGCAGGCTTTAATAGTTTCTTTACTATCTGTTACTAAAATATGTACACATTTTCTAATCTATCTTTGATATTCCTCTGCGAAGACACCAGTCACTCATAACTATGCAGCCTCAGAACTGAGATTTTTTTATATAAGAACATAGAGGGGTGCTTGGGTGGCTCAGTGAGTTGAATGTTGAACTCTTGATTTCGGCTCAGGTCACGATCTCAGGGTTGTGAGATCGAGCCTTACATCAAGCTCTGCTTGGTGTGGAACCTGCTTAAGATTCTCTCTCACCCTCTCCCCCTACCCCTCCTCCCCAACTGAGCTCTCTCTCACTCTCTCTCAAAAAAAAAAAAAAAAAACCACAAACCTTTAAAAAAGGAACATATACAGTCCTTGTATCTTCAATATATTATGAGTAATTTATATTTCATTCATTTTTTAAACAAATAGTTATTGAGAATTGGCAATTATCAGGCACTAGTACAATTCTCAGTGCAGCAGGAAAAACAATAAAAATTATGTAAATAGTTACATGTATTGGTTATATGCAAGCATGTTGTAGTGAAAAGCACTATAAGAGAAAAGGAGAGAGCACAATGAGAGTATATGACACTAGTCAGAAGTGTTGGGGAAGGCTTTCCTGAAAAAGTCAGAGAGAAGCTGAAATGCCAAGGGTAAGTCAGATGATGCAAAGGAATAGAGACAGAATAGCATGTGCAAAGTCCGGAGGTGGAAAATACCACATTCAGGGAACTGTAAGTCTTGCATGAGTTGGACCGTGATGAGAACGGAAAGGTACACTATGGAGCTGGAAATGCATGGGAAGGTCAAATCATTCAGAGCCTTGTGGATCAGGTTAAGGATTTTAGACTTCATCCTAAAAAGGATGGGAAGCCACCAGAATGTTTTAAGAGAGAAACAACATGGTCAGATTTCCATTTTTATGAGACCAATGTACCTGTTGTGTGGAGAATGAATTGGTAGGGGCAAGAATAAAAATGAACATTGGGGGTTATTACCAGTGAAAAATCGTAGCGTTTTGAACTAAGGTGACAGCCATCAAAATAGAAGTAGATAGATTGAAGAGATTTATAGACATCCAAAAGCCAGCTTTGTGTTTACTGGGGAAACAACAGACGCATTCTCCCTAAACAGAGTGTTTTTAACTAAGTGTCTTTTTTACAGGAGTAGAGATAGAACAGCATGTTCAAAGGTCTGGCAGTGGGAAATACTTTGTCACATTCAAGGAACTGAAAGTCCTGCTTGAGGTGGCCTGTGGTAAGAGTAGAAGACAGGGTATGTGTTGAAGTTGGAAAGGCAGTGAGTCCTGAAGTAGTGAAGAGAAAGTGACCTAGTGGAGGCCAGGGAGACAGGCAGAGTGGCTGGTTGCTTGGGGAGTAAGGATAGAGTGCTAGCTGATCTTTGCTTCTTGACGGAGGTGCTCAGCCCCACCTGGTTTCCTCCAAGATGGCAGCATAGGGATTCTTCACTGCTACCTTCAGGGTAGCACTGTAGACAAACTAGGCCTTATAAGGTCGCTGGGCTGAGGGACGTTGCTTCTTCCTAGCTCTCACTGGAAGTTGGTGACTTAGCAGTGCATTTTTCAGTTCTTCACAGGATATAGGCTGTTCTTTTCACAAGACATCCCTACATTTGACTTCATACCAGAAGGGGATGAACTTGGCATTGTTTTTCCAGGAATGGGATGAGTGTAAGAACCTCTACTCTCTCCAGGCCAGCCCTCCTGTGGTAAAATCTGCTGCACATAGGCCTGAAACCCAGCTTATCACAGGTGGCGGTTTGTGGTTAGGAATGGAGGAAAGCTAACCTGATAGTTGAACAAGACCCTGATCTCATTTACCAGTATCCTGCCCAAGAGAGTTAACAAAGGATGTGGCAGTGTAGACCTAAGAAATGCGATTTCACACGCCTAACTAATGCCTGAATTCCTGTCCCACAGAAGCTTGGGCCCTGGAAAGGTGACTCGAAGTCCATTTCCTGGAACAAAGGCACACAGCAGTCCTGCTTCATGAGCTGCCAAGTAAAACTGTCAGAATCTATTTAAGAAAACCAGGCCAGTCTGGCTGTGTTTCTTGAGAGTAGCCATATGAGACAAAGAGGAAAAGAGTTTTCCTTCAGTTCATTCAGAGATATTTATTGGGTGTCTATCAGGTGCCAAGTCCTGTTCTAGCTGGTGAGCCTACAGAAATGAGCCAAGCAGGCAAAACACTTGCTCTCACAAAGCTTACATTCTAGTGGGAGGATATAGACAATAAAGATAAAGACAAAATATGCATATATTAGGAGATGGTAAATACTAAAGCTTCAGGTAGCATAAAAAAGTACATGTAGGATATTTTTAGGACACAAAATGGGTGTTGATAAAGATCATGGATAAGCTGAATATTAGTTATTATAGTAAATATTAGAGTGACCATTGAAGAGCTTTCTGAGGTGATATTTAAGTTAAAACCTGAAAGATGAGGAACCAACCTTGTGAAGTGTGAGCAAGAGGGAAAGAGAAATGTTACAAAGGCCCAAGTGAGGCAAGAACTTGGAGTGCTCAAAAGACAGAAAGGAGGCCAATTTCTACGGTGCACTAAGCACTAAACACGTGACTGGGGAGGCAGGCATGCCATGATAAGGAACATGGGTTTTTCCTAACTCACTGTGTTCCTTATGGCACAATTATCTATTCTACTGTAACACTGCCCACTCAGAATTCACTGGCCCCCGTGGCTGCCTGGGCTTACCTCAGAGAGAGGACATCTTAAGAAAGTCCTAAGAAGGGGCACCTGGGTGGCTCAGTGGGTTAAGCCTCTACCTTCGGCTCAGGTCATGATTCCAGGGTCCTGGGATCTAGCCTCACATCGGGCTCTCTGCTCAGCAGGGAGCCTGCTTCCCCCTACCCCTCTGCCTGCCTCTCTGCCCACTTGTGATCTCTGTCTGTCAAATAAATAAATAAAATCTTAAAAAAAAAAAAGAAATGCCACCTATTTAAAAAAAAAAAGAAAGAAAGAAAGTCCTAAGAATGGCCAGAAACAGACATAATAATCATATGGTTTCAGATATTTGTGGAGCATAACAAATAACACGGAGGACATGGGGAGATGGAGAGGAGAAGGGAGTTGAGGGAAATTGGGGGGGAGATGAACCATGAGAGACTATGGACTCTGAAAAATAACCTGAGGGTTTTGAAGGGGTGGGGGGTGGGAGGTTGGGGGAGCCTGGTGGTGGGTATTATGGAGGGCACACATTGCATGGAGCACTGGGTG